>NDGM011248188.1:7735-25403 GCA_002564305.1 Octomys mimax
GGGAGGGAGAGAGGAAGGAGAGAAATTTAAAACTCTAATGAGATACATATTATTTTCCTAATAAGCTGGCAAAAACATTTGATAACATGCCATCTTTTGCAGGTAGAGAATCAACCACTCTCATACATTATCACCTTTTTGCACTGTGGCCAACTTTATGGAGAGGGATTTTTACAATACTTCTCTCTACTCAAAAATGCTATTTTTAGAAATTTTATTCTAAAGATAGTCCCCTACATGCCTGGAAAACATATATCCAAGTGTATTTACTACAAAATTATTTTTAATAACAGAGGGTTGGGCATATCCTATAAGCCCACGAATAGAAGACTTGTTAAATAAGTTATACATTTGCAAAAAGGAGTAATACAAAGTCAGTAAAAGAATAGGTAGCTCTCCATGCACCTATACCAAACTTTTTTATCTGGGAACGTTTCATACCTATTTCAGGACCTCTCCACCAAGGGCTCCACCTCTTAACACCACCATATGGATGATTACCTTTCAACACAGAGATTTGGAGATAGGTGAATAGGTGTGAAAGGCTCCCGACATAATAAAGTTTGGTACATAAAGCATGGTTCAGAACTTTGAATACAGAAAGAAGTGACTTTTTGAGTGGATAATATATCTATGTTTAATGCATTGCAGTATCACTGAGAGGTCACTATTAAAAAACTAGTAACCTAGTTGCCTCAGGAATTTTAGGGAGAGTATGTTTACAGCTATTCAAAAACAATTTTTAAAAAAATTTATGCACCAGAGAGAGGTATAAAGGAAGCTGTCAAGTTAGAAAGAAAGTAGAGGAAGCCACATTAAGAAAACAGGCAAACTGCTGAGACAGGTAATCCAGAAGCCACAGTAGGAGGTTCCCTAACTGTGGGACCAAATGTGGCTATTAATGAGAAGTGAATTGCAAGGCTGAATTGGACAATGCTTTTACAATACAGCATTGAAGTGACGTAGTTTCTAAGGAGGGCTGGGAGTGGTCACGGTATACATGATAATCAAAGAACAGGAGAGATTCATTCCTAATACTGCAGATGTGATGAACAAACTTTTTTAATATATGTATAAGATGACATGACTAGCTGAGTATGATGGTGCATGTCTGTAATTTTAGCATTCTAGGAGTCTGAAGCAAGAGGATGGCAAGTTTAAGCCCAGCCTAGGAAACTTAGTGAGAGGAGGCTCAAAAAAATTTTTTTGATGTGATCTCCAAAGCTTTTCCTAAATAAGAAAGTGTTTAGCCCTCTCATACCTGCCATCACATAAGATGCTAAAAAAATGAAAACTCAACCATCAATCAATCAATGCTCAAGTCGTACCTCACATCATTCTCCTAGGAGTTGACGGGGTGTCAGCATGTGTCACAGTGTGTGCACACCACAGTACATTGTAAGTGGTAGGAAACTGAGGGCAGTGAGGTCAAGCCTCAAGATGAATCATTTGCAGAAATAGGTCCATAGTTCAACTTTCTTCATTAAGCATCATGATTAAAAATAAATAAATAAAACATTGAGGCCATTTTAAAGGAAAATAACAAAGAGTGTTACCTTTCCTCCTAAGCATGTTGTATATGTGTGTATGTACACATATGTGCATGCTTATGTAGACATACATACAATCACACAGATATACTTATGTGTTATATAACTTGGGCTCAGAGACAGCTCTACTAACATCCCTAACCTACACTTATGCATAATAATCAGTTTATGATAATCAAACAGTGAAAGTGACTATAAGACTGTTATAAATAAATTCACATGTCATTGTAACTTGAAATTTTTAGTTTGAGATCAAGAAAGAAAGAACAAACTTAAGAAAACGACTAGCTAAATACACTTGTAAGCGCACCCACTACAGGGATTTAATTTAAACCTCAAACATCATCATATTGAGAGAGAAAACCAAAAGCTAATAACATGCATTGACGTTTACCTAAAATTAGTATGTAAAGTGAGAGCTAGGAGCCTAATGATGAATGCGAAGCAATCATTTGCATTTTAACAGACTAAGCAAAAATATAATTGACAAAAAAACAAATCTAAATGAATTTCCAGCTATTTAAACACTAAGTGCAGCTGCATGCTAATCGTCAGTCAGTGTTATAAGTTTTAAAAATTCTGTTTAAACTGAAAATTCAAGAAAATAAAAGCAGCCAATATGTGAACTTACACAGTATATTTAATTTGCCACCCATTCAACAAAAAAGATTTATTTTAAAAAAGTAATGTTCCAATATCAGAATATTTGATCTGCAATTACTTTGAAAAATGTATTTGAAGGCAAAACATTAATTTTTCTGTGAACAGCATCTTTCATTCCTAGAATAAAACACCTGTTTTCAAGAAGTATCTAATACAGTAATATTTCATTTAAACACTAACAGCAATAGGAATAGTTTATGGTTTGCATTTAACTTTCCACTAAAATACCTGCTATGCTACTATATAAAAGAAAAATTCACAGTATTAAAACAAACCTGAAAGTATCTTTCAAAGGAGCTGAATTCATAGCATGGGGAATCTTAGCGGCAATTATGAGCTTCAGCTCTGGGCACTATTTTCCTGAGTTTCAATGCTCGTGTCATAATTTGGCTGTGTGACTCTGAGCAGATCCCTGCACACAGTGCTTTCATTTTCCTCATGCCAGTACAGCACAAGGATGAGGACTGCACATAACTCTTAGGATTACTGTGGGAAGCACATGGATTCTGACATTCAAGGGACTCCCACCAGCACCTGACACATGCTCAGTAACTGCGAATCATTATTATCATCTTTCACCAAGACAGCCATATCTCAACAGGCATTATATTGTGGAAAAATACAGAGGTAAAAAAGATGGTGGCAAGCATGTCGTGATTTTTCTGGTCCCTAGATAAGGATTCCTCTCATCATCTACTGCCTATATTCTTTCTTCTTGAAAGGCAAGAGTCAAAGAAAAATCCCTGGCCTCTGCTTAGTAAAGATCAGTCCTCAGTAGCAAGTTGAAGAACCCTTTCCTTGATAGATGCTGCACAAATGATTTGAGAACAGAGGGCCGCCCCCCAGCTGCCTTAGGACATGCTTTGAGATCATGAACATTTCCCCAAAAGGCCATCCTTCCACTTAGAGACTGGTCATGCATCTGACTTTGGGTTTGATCTTTGTTCAGATCCCTCGGACTAGACCACCCCATGTTCTATTTACCCTTGTACTTGCCAAGATCAGGCAAAAGACAGGGAATTTAAAAAAAATTTAAAAATCAAAGTTTAAAAATGACTTTCCTCCTTTTAAATTTACTTGAGTACCAACCTCTGATTAGAAGGAAAAAGGCTAAGTCTTGCCTTGATAGGGTAATAAGTCATGGAAAAAATGTGAATTCCACTAAATAAACACAGTGAGCCCAGGCTCCTCCATACCCACTGAAGTCCAGTCCCACTGTCACAGGACTGGGATTCCTGCCAAGAAATAAAGAGGAGGAAAGAAAGAGAGCCTTGAGCCTTGAACCACACTCACACAGTGTTACTCCAAAGAAAGATAAGAGGGCTCTGTTAGTGTGCAGTCCGAAAAGGCAACTACAAGCTCTAAAAGGGCTGAAAGCAGTGCTTCCTGCTACCTGAACGAGGGTTGGGCATGAGGGCGATTGCATACCACTGCTCCAGGACCCAGGCAGACAGGAGGGCCTGAGAAGATACTGTGGAAATAAAGTTGAACTCAGGGCAACATCAAGCCCTTCCAAGACTGGACCTAGCTTTCCTTTCCCATACTCCTTTATTCTACTTCAGCAAGGCCTTCAAGACTTTATTCTTAGAAAAGCCTGATCTCCAACAGGGATCCGTAATCTTCCCTTATACTTTAACTTAGTATTACTTATTTCTCTTGAAATCATTTTAATTTCATTATTATTTCTAAGGCAAGGAGAGGCTTTATAAGTTGTTCAGAGTTCATTCACAGACTAGCACAATCCAGAGCAGGCCACCTATTCTGCTTGTATGAGATACCTGGCCTCACCTGTGATCTACACAGTCCTAGCAGTATATTAAATAACTAAAATTATTAATTACTATTGATGTAAATTGGACTTAAGAACAATCTGAACGGAATAATTTCTTAAGATTCTCCAACACCATAGGACAACAATAATTCTTTTAATTTAAGAGGAAACAGCACTGGACATGGGCACAGACCTATAACCCCATTTCTCTCTGGGAGCCTCAATCTGGCAAGTTAGCAAGACCCTACCTTAAAACAAAAAAAGGTTGGGGGTGTAGCTCAGCACCAAGCCCTTTGTTTCAATTCCAAGTACTACCAGAAAAACAACACACACACACACACACACACACACACACACACACACCACAATGAAAAGTTGTCAGAAACTCTCATGTTTGGTCCAGTGGTCACCACTAAACTACCACATAATCTCAGACATGTCTGTTGAATTTTCTAGTCTCCAGCCTCCAATGATAAAATTAATGAGTTTGATGCTATCTAAGGTTCCTTTCAAACTCTCAAATTTTATGATTCATTAGTCATCTTCAGTTCAAGTACTTTTTGGACATTGTGATAGCAAAAGTTCAATTTGCATTTAGAAATGAATGTTAACTATGCAATTGAAGATATAAAAAATGGACTTTTAAAATTAATGTTGCACGGATGTGAGAAAGAAAATAGAAAATCTTGTAGAATTAGACATTTTTCCCTTCTGCCATTTATAATACACCCCTGGATCTAACGCCATTAATTTTCTTTTCATCGTTCACACTATAATACAGCAAAACTCAAAAAGTGGAACAGTAAGGTTCCAAACCATGAGGTTAACCATAAATTTAAAGCCCAATGTTAAATTTGAGAGCGGAACCGAGGTTTTCTGGGCCTCACCTTCTACCAGTTGGTCCAGGCTGGAAATCTTCTTAAGACCATCGATGGTGTAGATTGTTCTCACTCCCTGGGGCAAATTCACATTATCCGACAGAGTTCGGGTCAAATCGGCAAGCAGAGCCTCAAAAGATCGGAAGCGGTCTGGGGAGATGGCATACACAATCCCTTTGAAATATCGATCTCCGTTCCGATAGAAGCGAACCTTCTTGGCTTTCTTCTCTGAGCTGAGCGTCTGCAGCGTGCGCGTGCGGTAGAAGCTGCAGTGGGCGCTGTGCGTGGGGCTGGGCAGGCCGTTCACCCGCGACCCCCTGCTGTACCTCTGCGCCTTGTCGCGCTCATCGAAATGCTCCAGCTCCATGTCTCTGCCGAAGGACATGATGGACTGCAGGTGGCACCTACCGGGCACCAGAGACAAAAGACACAGAGCCTGGGGTTATTGGAAGATGGTGGTTCGCAAAGCTCTGCTTGGCAGCAACTGGGTGGAAATATTGCTGTAATCGACATGATCTATTTAATATGAGTTATCAAGCAGGAGAGAAAGAGGAGGAGGACAAGGAAGAAATGGGAGAGGCAGATGCCAGTGGAAATAGCAAATTACTCAACTACAAGAAAGGGCACCTACACACTCAGTGGCACTACCTATTAGGGGATAGTCCCAACACTGTTTTAAAGTACTATTGTCCCTATTTACTAATGGAGAAACAGTAGCACAGAACAGTTTTTCCAAGTAATACAACTGAGAAATGTTTCAACCAGTAACTCCCTTCCAAGTCTGCCTAACTCCAAAGTTCACGGTTTCCTGCAGCACAATGTGCTCATCCCAGTAGCAGAGAGAAAATAAGCTTTTTTACCACACGGCTAAAGACACACAGCACGCCAAGGTAGACTGAGGCAGGCAGCGTGTAACAGCCAGACAGTGAAAGTTCCACATAGCGTGTGCCCCTCCTGCCCAGGTGGAGAGCCAATTAAACCAATGCATAAGTTCTACTGATTTAAGGAAGACCATCCCAAATAAGAATATATTCAATGTTTTAAAAAGTGAATTCACCTTCACTCACATACTTACATTTCGTGCTTCCATTAGTTGGCCTTTAAAGATGACAAAAGACAGATCAGGAGAAGGACAATGAGGATGATAAAGAAAGCAATGGACTGCTTTGGCTGGTTTTGCCTTTCCTTCCACCTAAGGCTCTCTAGCTTTGTGGTTGAGGAAATCAGGCTTCAAGCTGTGGGTCCAGACCTGACCCAATGCTACCTGCATACCCTTCGGCAATGCATCAGTCCATCAACGTCTCCAAGCCTCAATTCTGTCAGTCACAAATGGAAATGAGAACAGTATCTATCTCATCACTAATACTACTAAATAAGTCAAAGCACATGAAGCACTCAGGGTAGTTTCTGGCATGTGACAAGTACTAATTTTTTAATTAATACACTTTGCTTTAATAAAATGGCACAAAAAAGAATTTACATGTGCAAATCTTCCCCGCTGGCAAGAGAGGCACCTGCACAATCCTAATTCCCATCCCATGACCTGCTAAAAGTACACCTGTACCTCCACAGTCCTCATTTCACCTTCTCTATCCCAAACTTTGATGAGCAGAGGTTCAAGGTCTTGTTATCGGCATGCTGCCAATGGGGTCAGTCACTCTTGCTAAGGAGTTCACTGGCATAGGTTGCAAGAGGACCCATGTTTTAACAGTACAATCTTGCAGGTGGAAAGATGTCAGCATTCAAAGGAAGAATTTTAATGATACAATGTCAGGCACAATGAAGTAGAATATAAGGAAAGTGGAAAATTTGAGGCAAGACTCTTATGGTACTTCCCAAATTCCACCACATGGATGATGCTGCTATTTTTGAAAAGCAGCCCAAACTCACCAAATATACCATTAAGTCTCTCTGATATTTCTTTGACTGCCTGTAAACTGGCCTCTGATCCACTGGAGTGTGTATTTATATCACCATTGAAAAATGAATTTCATCAAAAAAAACCCCAGAACTTTTATGCTCAGAAATGTGGTTAGAGATTTGGCACTCCTGGAATGAATAAAATAAAATAAAGTAATATTTATGGAATCTCTAAGATGTTCTTGATATTTGTTGTCAACAGTTATGTAATATACTAAAAGAAAACCCTCATCTAAACCTCACATGATTCTAACAATGTAATTAATATTATCAAGACTGATGATGGAGTTTCAACCATGGAACTGAGGGAGCTAGGATTAGAGCATCCAGATTTACTCAGTCCAGAGCTGGGTGTTCTAGATCCTGTGCTCTCATGACACTAGACCCTCACCAGTATGTAAAGCAGGGTATTTTTTAAACTTTCATTCCTAGCCAGCTCAGTGACCTTGATAGGTCACCTCATTCAAGATCTTCATCTGCACAAAGAGGAGGTAGGAGCTACCAGGCTTCTAATACTTTTATGTATCCATGATTCTAGTGTCAACTTCCCTGAGAAACCTGGAGAGAGAAATACAGTAGTAATGAAATCTGGAAAAATTATTAGTGTATTTTTTCTCTAAATACCTGTGAAAACTACCTCCTACTTCCTAATACCAGTAACTAAGCATAGTCTAATTTTACATTGTTCTTAAAAAGCTGTGACCTGGTTTCACTGATTTTGATGTTAGATAACTTCAAATCAAGTATAACTTGATACCCTATCCTGTAGGCATTCGTTGTGTAACAGAAGCAATATTTTGCTCATGATATGAGTAACAGCTCCCACTTTGTTCGTGTATTTTTAAAGCAAGCTCTTGTCTTCCAAAAGATGTGAGTGCCTATGGGTGAAGTGGAGGATGTTGCTAATGCTCAATCCCACTTGCTAAGCTCTTCAAAAACTCTGGGGGTGACAAATTGACTTTTGAAGGGAATTATCTTCTTTTTAAAGGCAGTGGTCATTCTTTAACCCTAGGGATTTTCTCCCAGACTAATATGCTAAAAGACAACAAACAGGGATAGAGTAAAGGATGGCATAATTGTGGTACCAAACAGTGCACACACTCATTTCCAAGGTGTACTGGCAATTCACAGTTGGCAAAGACCAAGGAGTTTTGCAAATGATTGAACTATCTAGAGGGAATGTGTTTTTAAAAGCAAGAATTCCAAAAAGAAAGGGGCATCAGAGGAGGAGGAAAAGAAGGAAGGAGACTTTAAAACAAGAGAAAAGTTAAGCTGGGGTAATGGCACTAACTCATAGTTGCAGCTCTTGGGAGGCTAAGGCAGGAGGATCATTAGAGCCCAGGAATCCAAGATCCAACTGGATAACACAAGCAGACTCATCTCAAAATAATAAATAAGTGAGTACACTGTGGGAAGCTTATTTTTTATTTGCAAATTTTCTCAAATTAGATCCTGTGTTCTCTCAAGGCAGGAACCACATCTTTTACCTCCCTTCACTGAGCCCATCCAAAGGTAGGCAGTAATGTTGCTAACAAAGCAAAACCACACTCAAAATGAAGTCATTGTCAAAGCTGAAGCTCCCACTGAATAAACGTCAGCACCCACCACACATCCTCAGGTTCTGGCAATTATGTGTGGCATCCTAACAGGTGCTCCTTGCCTCGCCTTGCTGGCTCAGCTTCCACCTGGGTTAGCCACATGTGGGAACCAGAAGCTCCTGAAGAAGACACACACGTTTTGCCCGGGAAGCCAGCAGAACACAAAGCCTCTGGTCCAGAGACACATGTACATTGGCACTAAGAGTAACCACATTGATCTGGCCACAGAGACCACAGATGCTGGCAGGAAAGGAGGGAGATGTTCTCATCAGAGATTTTCCTATAAATTCTGGTCAAGTCAGGAAACCAACATCCTCGATTGTTCTTTGTGGGATTTCTCACCATTTTGAGAAATCTCTGTGTTCATCATTCTCTAGATATGCACACTGATTTCCATTTCAGAAATCTTCAAGCACAGAGAGAGAGAGAGAGAGAGAGAGAGAGAGAGAGAGAGAGAGAGAGAGAGACCGACCAGGAAAGCAGCGGGTACAAACACTATCACATTTAAATAGAGTACATGCTGGACCTGGAAGTCCCTCGGTATGTTTTAGCAGTGGAGTTAGGATGCAGCTGGGTGGACAGGCGTGGGGTAGAAGGCACACACACGCTTTTGAGCGCGTGCACCACCACAAAGATAAAAATCATCTGTGTGCATAGCTTTCATGATTTTCCCACATATGACCTCTCAGCATCCCTTCTGACCTCCATTCCTGTGACACTTCTGACTTAAAACGCTGCCCTACTTTCCTTTCCCATTGAAAAGCGATATATTTAGGAACAGTCATGACACTTATTCATGAACACTCTGCAGTGTGCAGCCTACGCGTGTGCGTGTACACTGTAGCCTGGACACACATTCACAGGTGCGGCGAGAGCAGGTTTGAATGAAATCTCTCCCTGCTCTCTCGCCCACAAGCACCTCTTAGCCAGACACAGCAGCAATTCCACTCAAACCTGGTTTTCCAAAGCCGTCTCTTTTGTAGGGTGGTGCGGGGCTGTGCATGCGCTCCCGCTAGGAGGAAAATGCCATTTCCTCTCCACATGCCTTTAGCACTGCAGGTTCTAATTCGTAGTTGAGGCAGCCTGGCTGTCCCCAGAGGAACTTGAGACCCTGAAAATGTGCTTGCAACACCCACACCGTGGCCATCCTCAAGAACGCATGGCTCCTTGCCCAAGCACACACCATCCTCCGGGGCCCACGGAAAGCACACACACAATAAAAGGCCTGGCGCGGCCACTCCTTCCCGGCGCGGACTTCGTCCGGGCTCCACAGCCAGTTCTGACAATGATCTGCACCGCTCCCACTCCTCTGTCCAGCTCTCCATCCACACCAGGAGCCTGGCCAAGAGCTTTTGGGAAGGGGGCTCTCGCCCGACTTGCCGTTTAAAGCCCCTTGGCACCAGACAAAAGAGGCAGGTGCCAGTAGCCGCGGGGTCGCCCGCAGGGAACGTCCCCGCCAGGGCCGAGGCAGGGCAGCCGCCTTCGAGGAATGCCGGGCGGGTGGGGCGGTCGCCAAGACCTGGGCATCCGCCCTGCCCTGGGCTTTTCCCGGCTGCAGACTGAGAGCTTGCAGGGACCCGGGCTAGACCTCCCCGCAGCTCCCTTCCTCAAGCCAAGGAAAACCACGCACCGATCCGCGGAGAGTCGCCGCCGGGGTCTTTGTGGCCTCCCTCGGCCGCCTCCTGGAGCTGTGTACTCGGGGCTGGGCGCGGCCCGGCCGCGGGGCTGCGGGCTGCGGGGCTGCGGGCGGCGGCTGCGGGAGCGCGGGCGTCTAGGCTGAAGGCGCTAGAGCAGGGCTGCACCTCGGCTGGTCCTCATTGAAATGCGGCGCTTCGCACAGGCTCACTCCAGCCTTTTCCTGAGGAGGGCGGCGGCGGCGCGCTCCCTTTTCTTGTCTCACACTCACACGCCCTCCCCGCTCCCTCCTTCTCCGCGCGCGCCCCAGCGCCTCCGCCCTTGTGGGCAAGGCGCACCCACCACGCTGCACCCCGCTTCTCCTCCTCCCCCTCCTGCTCCAGCGGCTGGGTTAAACCCCTCAAACTCTCAGTCCCCAGAAGTGGCTGCCTGGAGATAGGGACGAATCGGATGTTGGCCCCGGGGACAGGAAGAGAACGGGGTCAGGGATCCGTGGGAGTCAGGATGTGTGCAGAGTAGAGAGGTGAGGGCGCTGCTAGGCGAAGCCCCCTCCTTCTGAGGAAGCAAGGGAAATACTGCAGTTCCCTGTCCCCATACATGCATTTTTTCGGGGAATCACATGGTATGACAGCTTTCCTACACTCGTGAAAGCTAATGGGGCCACCCTCTTCTGGAAGAACTAGATCCCGACCCTTCCAACCTCAGCACTCTGGTGTTAGTTGCCCTCAGCTTCCCGCATGCCACAGGCAAGGACAGATCAGCTTATGGACCCTGGCCATCATCACCACTTGACCCCAAGAGCACAGTCTCCTTTGAATTAGTGACCTCTGCTGGACTCCTCAAAGCTGCCAAAGCTGGCTGTCCGCTGTCAGGTGGAAACCCCCAGGAGCTCATAGTAGGAGCCTTTTCTCTGGGGGCTGGAATTTTCTAGAGCCCACTGCTGCTTCTCCAAGAACCTCTGCATAGAAGTCCAGGGAATGGGAGCATATACCAGATTTCCCTGAAACCTTAGCCTGGCTCAGTATGCAGCCTTAGTTTCAGTCAAGTAATTTTTCAATCCTATCTTTTGGGACATGTATTTATCACAAATATGCACGTATATACAAATATACATATGCAGTTTTCTCTCATTCTGAGCCCATACATTTCAACAAAGAAATTCAAATTTTATTTTATTCTTGCCCATTGATCCTAGTTATGTATGTGACAACTTACTAATAATAACAGCCATTCTGAGATACTTTCAAAGTATTATGCAAATACTAATTACCTTTTGTTATAAAATGTAGGCAAATGAGATGCATGTTACATATTCAATAAGTAATGCAATATTTACTTTTGAACAATTTAATAGCTCAGGGATAAGTATACAATGAAGTCACAAAATTAACTAAAATGCAAAGTAGTGAGACTGTTCCCTCAAATTCTGATGCAAAATGAAGGCCCAGGAGTGAGTTAAGAGAATGACAGAATGCAAGTTTATTTTCTTGACAACAGAAATCAGAGCTTCTTATATACCAGTGAGAAATTAAAGTGATTTCTGCCAAAATGCTAAACCAAACATAAATGTCATCTCTTACACCTATGGATATTCTATCAGGGTCATCTGTTATGTAACTAAACCATGTCCTACTCTTACCCTCCCTGTTTGCCTACAATATGCAGATTGTGTGTTTAAAGAAACACCTTTGTGTTTCGTTGTACGGTGGTGGTAAAATGCTCCCAATAGCTTGGGCATTATTAACTCTCCCAAGGAAACCAGAGGGTAAATGATAATTAAATAGATGGGGACACTCAATGGTACCCACTGGCCACTATACTAATTGGCCATATCATTTAGTCAAGGACAGAAGGCTGGCAGTACAGTAAATGGTACCCAGGAAACTGACAGAAGTCATGCTGTCTACAAAAGTGCCTAAGTTACCTGAAGGGTAGTGGAAGAAGACATTACAAATATAACTCATATTTATTTTTATTTTTAACTCATATTAATAATGCTAATTGAAATGAAATGTAACTAAGTAACTCCTGATTCAAGTAATTCTCAAAAACAGATGTTACTTCCTTTATATCACAAAGGTATTGATCAAGTAGTGCCTGGAATTAATATATCTTTTTCCTTATGAAAATTTTAAGTTACTGGAAATCTTACTCTTGTTCCCAAAGTTAATGCTATTTAAACTGCGAGCCCCAGTAGCTTTCCTAGAAGCCACACTTCTGCATCCTACAAGAGGACAATGGCTTGGCCACAGCACTACCAGTGGCTTCCAGGGATGGAACAGCAGCTTTCTACTGCTGGGGACCATCACATATATCCTCTGATTTCCTTTCCATGAGAACCAGACAAGGCATTATCTTTGTCATATAGATAAAGAATTATTTTATTTTATTTTATTTTGTATTTTAGGACAAGATATACAAGGTGTACAGGGTCTCACTGAGTAGATCAGACTCGGAGTGATCCCCCTGTTTACAGCCTCCCAAGTGCTGGGATTACAGACCACACCACCAAACCCAGGCTCAATAGTCTTCTCAGCAGGCCTTGGGGGTGGGGCCTGCACAGATGGAACTCCAGGCCCCTGCGTCTGCCTAAGCAGGAACTTTAATCCTCTGAGCTATTTGGCTGGACTTCCTTATAGTTAAAGAATTTAGGCATATCATTTCCCAATATTTATGTCATTAATAGAAGTTAAACCTAACTCTAATTTTTATTTATTTATTTTTATTTTTATTTTTTTCTAACTCTAATTTTTAAAATCCTCATGTTTAAAAATTCAAGTTATTTCCCTAGTTTCCATGGCCATATGCTTATAAACAAAACCAAATTCTAGTGAAAACTGTAGCCTCTCATGGAAAAAGCAGTCTATTGTAATGGAGAGTAAGCACCTCTCTTTGGCGTGCACTTCTACCCCACTGATATGGAACATCGAATGCATCTACTTTGAGCTAAACTTTTCATGACAGCAATTGCACTGTAATCTCTGATACAAAGTTCATGGTCAACCTTAGCCAAAGAAGATGTTATAAGAGATGACAATAAATGTTTAAACTTTGAGAAAAATTTTATAGTAAAAGACACACTGCCGTAAGTCCCCCTCAGAACAGTCTCTCTTGATTTTAACACACTTGTCCCATTATTCTCGCCCCTTTTTGATGCAGTTCTAAAGGTTCTCTGCCTGTGCCTTTTGGGCTGGCATGGCTGTCTTGTATTGATTAAAAAATGTTACTTTTAGTGGTCATTATGATTTGGGGAAAAGACAAAAGTTTCACAGTGCCAGATCTGGTGAATAAACTGGATGAGGACATACTATGGTTTTTATGAGTCTGCTTTTCCTTTTGGAAGTACTAGGCATCAGCATTCACTCTGTTTTTTAAAAGAGGAATCTCACTCAGGACCTTGCACTTCCCAGGCAGTTGCTTATGCCACTGAGCTACATTCCTGGCTTTAAAAAAAAAATTTTTTTTTAAATCGCAATTCATAAAAATACAAAAGAGAACTTCCAGAACTGCTTCAAAAAGTGGGAAGAGCAGTAGGATAAGTATGTTTAAAGTGAGTGGGAATGTTTGGAGGATTAATGACAATGTGTAATATATGTTTTATTTTAAAATTTCACTTTATATTTTGATCAAGTCTTGCATGTACATATTTTTTTGAATGTCTAAGTTTAGGTTGCAATCCAAAGAGGAGGAAGAAAACCAAATAATAATTTTAACTGATCATGCATTTCTTTTCAGGCACCTTTTATTGTTTTTTTTTTCATAGAAATTATGTTCAATCACATAGATTCAACCAAAATTCCAGAATAAGGAATATCACCAATATAACATGCACTTCCTGACTTTTTCTCTAGGGGGAATTTATTTCTGACACATTCATAATCTTTCTTTGGTGGTATTGGACATACTTCTGGGTTATGATGTTGTACATATGTGGTGGATGCCACAATTATAGAAAGTTTTATAGAATATGATTATGATTTCAACTTCTCTTTGTATACCTTTCAAAATAATGAAGGCTTTTTTATGGCATTTTCTCATTGACACAGTTACTCTTGATTATTGACTTAGATTGAGAAAACACCCAGGAAAGGAGAGCTCTTTAGTATGTGTCTGTGGATGTTTCCAGAGATGACTGGTGTGTAGGCCATTATACTTATGGGGGGGGAGACCCACCCATGTAATAGGCTTGAAGCTCATATGGAACAAAAAGTAGAAGGAAGAATTCAGTCGATGCTTACACGCTTGGATCTGCTGCAGTGAACCCATCTTTTGCAGCTGCCAAGGCCTATGAACATCAGACTCCAGCTTCTTCAGCCTTCCCACAGGGATTCACAGCAAGGAATCCCTAGGGAGCTTGCAGGTCATCTAAAATTTTAATTTAAAAACATTTTTGGAAGTGGATTCTTAAAGGTTATCTTCTGAACAAAAAAAAATTATTTCAGCTACTGGTAATCTAAGTGAAAAAAAAAGACATTGTTTTGTCACATATATAGTCTTCTAAAAATTTCTTATGCATATATACAATATCAAGATATAGTTTTAATAGAAAAAATAAATAATGTCAATATATGGTATTTACTAACTTCTTTTTTCATTTAACTATTAATTCCAAATATACCTTAAACCTAAATGCAAGGACCAACATTTCTTTTGAAAAAATATAGCAAAAAACTTTATTGCTTTTTGTTATCAAGATATTACTTTAAAAGACACAAAACCAGGAAACATTTAAGTTGCTTTTCATAAAATTTAAAAACTCTTACTCTTAAAAGATATTGTTGGGCCACAGAGATAGCTCTGTGGCCTAAGTGCCTGCCTAGGCAAGCACAAGAACCCGGGTTTGATCCCCAGTACCACATGGCGTGCTGGCCCCACGTCGGGTGAGCCAAACCAGCCACCAAGACCCGGCATGATGGCACATGCCCATAATCCCAGCACTGGGGAGGCTGAAACAGAAGGATCATTATGAGTCTGAGCTGCATAGTGAGACCCTGTACCAAATACATAAAAAAGACATTGTCAAAATAAAAAAGCTAACTCATGGAGTAGCAGGAAGTATCAGAATAAAGATATAAAGATCTCTTAAAGCTCAACAAGAAAAACAAAGAGAATATTTAAACACATTATCAAATAAGACACAAGTATATTCATCATTAGTCATTAGAGAAATGTGAACTAAAGCCACAAGAAGATACCACTACATACCCAATGGGGAAAAAAAAGGCTAAAAATAACTAGAATGATGACCCAAATGTTGGAGAGGGTGTGGAGCAGGTGGAACTTACTATTATTACTGTCTGGAATGCAAAATGATACAATCACTTTGAAAATAATTTATAAGTTTATTGTTAGGTTAAACATATACTTACTCTGTCACCCAGTATTCCCTCTCCTTGCCATGTACCCAAAAGAAAGAAAAACACATTTATATAAAAATAGGTATTCAAATTATCATACCACTTTATTCATATTAGCTAAACACTACCTAAATATGCATCTAATGGTGAATGAATAAAGAAATTCAGGACTATCCATTCAATGGAACACTATTAAGCTATTTTAAAAATGGAGAAACACAATAACATAATATACAGTGACACGTAATGGATCGTAAAGTATTATGTTAAATGAAAGAAGATATGCACAAAAGATTCGATCTCACAAAATCCTATTTACATGAAATTTCAAGAAAGGTAAAGAAAAAGATTAGTGGTCTACAAGGACTGAAGTTAGCACATGAGAGTGGGAGAGACTTGAATGGTTCTCGGGGTGCTGGTTACACATATGTTACTAGGTTTAAAAACCCATCACTCGGTACACTTAATACTGGTCCATTTTAATGTGCAATAAAGCTGATGAAAACTTTTCTGTATGCCAAATATAAAGTCAAAAGACAGATGATAGGCTGGGTAAAATATATGAATCATATTATAGACAAAACCATATAATTCCTTTTTTAAAGATAAAACCAATAAAAATCATGCTACAATATTTTAAAACAAGATAGAATACCAATGGTTAATATGATGCTTGTTATCTTCACAGATTGCAAGATACAGGCATGAAAAATTGATCAAAAGATATAAGCAAAAACCTTTATTTTCAAAGAACTAAAAGAAATTAGTATAGCTATCTTAACTCATATATATATATATAATATAATATATAAATAATCTTTTGTCTTCTTTTTTTTATCCTTTCCCCCATCCCAGTTTCTCTTTTAAATAGTTTCTTCCCACTTCACAGTACCTACTTCACATTTTGGATCTTATTTCCTGCGTTAGCTTCTTACACGAGGAAGACAATACAATACTTACATATGCAAAACTGATTTACTTCACTTATGAGTATGGTCTCAGGTTATACCCATTTACCTACAAAAGTTTCAAGTTTATTCTTATAGCTGAGTAGTACTCCACTGTATCAAAATACCGTATCTTTTTTTATCCATTTCTCTACTGATGGCTATTTGGGTTGTTTTCAAGATTTAGCTATTACAAGTTGTGCCCCTATAAATGTGGGTGTACATATACCATTATGGTATATTTTTAATTCTGGGAAAATACCCAGAAGGGCAATATCTAGGTGGAATGAGACTTCTATTCCTAGTTTTTTGAGGAATATCCACTCTGCTTCCCACAGGGGTTGTACGGTCCACACTCACACCACCTGTGGAGAAGGGTTTCTTTTTTGCTACAGCCCTTCCATCATTTGTTATTGGTTGATTTATTTATGATAGCCATTCTTTCTGGAATAAGGTGGAATCTTGATAATAATTAGCATCTCTTAAATGACCAATGATGTTGAGCATTTATTTTCTCATATTTATTTGCTATATTTATTTACTCATATGAGAACTGAGTATTCATCTCAAATGCCCATTTTTGGATTGGGTCTTTAAATTTGAGGGTTCTACTTTTTTTCAATTCTTTGTATTTCTAGATGTAAGACTTTTGTCTGAAGGATTATTGGATAAATTTTTTCCCTCTCTTTGGATTGTCTTCTCACTCTGTTGGTTTCTTTTGATGTACAAAAGCTTTTTAATGAGCTAATATCCCAGCTAATTCTTTGGGAATATTTCCCATTCAGTTTGGATTTTGGTCATGAGGTCTCTGCCTACAGAGATTTGTCTATGTCTTTGAGACTTCTACCTACTTTCTCTTCCAGTAGATTTAGTATTTCTTTTAATATTTAGATATTTGATCCATTCTGACTTTAATTTAGTACATGATGATAGACATGGGTCTAGTTTTAATCTTCAGGATGGGAAAAGCCAGTTTTTCCAGCACCATTTATTAAAGAGACAATCTTTATTCCTGTGGACGTGTTTGGCTCCTTTGTGGCTGTGTGTGTGTGTGTGTGTGTGTGTGTGTGTGTATTGTTTTCATCTTCTAAATCTGTTCCACTGATCTTTGTGCCAGTACCATTCTGATTTTATCACAGTAGCTTTGTAGTATAAGTTCAAGTCAGGGATTGTGATGCTCCTACCTTGCCTTTGTTGCCCAGAATTGCTTTTACTTGTTCCAAACTAATTTTAGAAATGTTTTCTCTAGCTCTGTCACTAATGGTATTTTGATCAGGATTGCATTAAATTTGTACAACAATTTTGTGAGTGTGGCCATTTTTATTATGTCGGTTGTTATCCATGAACAA
>NDGM011248189.1:0-16735 GCA_002564305.1 Octomys mimax
CCCTGCCCCTCTGCCTATCCTGGAATGATTCTGCCTGGGAAGCAGTGTCATACGAGCTGGGGCATCTCTCCAGGGCATTGCAGGCTTCCCTTTGAACAGGGATAGCGAGGGGTCTTGACTCCTTGACCAGTCATTTAGGGCTGGAATGGAGGCACCTTTCCCTGGGCTTAGCTGTCTTTCAAACTTATTGCCCATAATTAGCAGTTGGTGGGTGACATCCATGAAAGAAGCCCATTTTCTGTTTGCATGTGGAAACCTAGCCCTACCTAGGATTTCTGCAGTTCTTTGAGCTTTAGAAAGCTAACCTAGTATTGACACTGTGGTTTCTTTAACTTGTAATCTTTTGGCTTGATTTTACATGTTCCAGTAGTGTGTGTATAGCTTTCCCTTAGTATGGGGAAAGGCTTGGTTCCTGGCCTTACCTCTCTTCCCTGTGCACAGATACTGCAGTTCCTCAGATGTAAGCATCCTTTACTTAGAATGGTGTTGCATATATCCTGTACGGTCCTCTCATGTGTTTTATGTCTTCTACTTCTCATAGCACCTAAGAAGAGGTAAAGAGTATTAAATAGTTCATGTACTTTGTTGTTTAGAAAATGACTTTCAGCAGAGAGGGAGTTTTTGTTGTCCAAATATTTTTATTCTGTGTTTGGTTGAATTTATGGACATGAAACCCACAAATATAGAGGGTCCATTATTACATGATAACAATCTCTTTCTTATAAAGAAAGCACAGAGGGGCCCAAGAGATAGCTCAGAGGCATAAGCACCTATCTGGTAAGCACAAGGACCTGAATTCGATCCCCGGTCTCGGCCCCAGAAGCGGGCACCTACTGTGTGGCCTTGGAACTGGGTGTGGTGATGCACACCTGTAATCCTAGCCAGGAGAATCTGTTCAAGTTCAAGCCCATCCTGGGGGCTACAACAAATGAGTACAAGCTCAAACTTTTTTGAGATCCTGTCTTAAAAAAAAAAAAAAAAAAGCACAGAATATAAATCAAAAGAAAGACTGTTTTTGACCAAATTTTCCTTATCCAACTCCAGTTCCTGGATGTCCCATGGATGTTAGTTTAAAGCATCTTTTCTTGCCTTCTCTATGGGCATAGATGTGCATAGGGATGTATGTGTATTCATGTTATTTTTGGAAGGCCTTTACATAATAACATGCTATGTGTTCCTTGAGCTTTCAAAAGCTATTAAGGGCTGGCAAGACAGCTCAGTAGACCAACGCAGGGACTGGGGATCGATCTCTGGCCCCACATGCTGCACCAGCCCTGTCTGTAGGTGCTCTGAGCCATCCACTGAGACCAGGCGTGGTGGCACAAGCCTGTAATCCCAGTGCTAGGGAGGCTGCAAGTGAGAAGATCACTATGAGTCCAAGCTGCGTAGTGATACCCTGTACCAAATACATTAAAAAAGAAAAAAAAGCTATTAATTTTCTAGTTTGTTTTTGGGGGAATTTTTGGTTGTTTTGGGACACGGCTTCTCACTGTCTAATGCAGGGTGGCCTTGAACTCCCTAATGCAGCCAGGCTGGCCTCGAACTCACAGAGACCCTCCTACCCCAACCTCCTGTGTGTTGGGATTATAGGCACATGCTACCATGCCTGGCTAAAGCTATTCATTTTCTTTTAAAGTCCTGAAGTCAACTTCACATTAGAGATAAACCCTAATTTATTGTCCCTGATGGGATGACACTACAGTGAACACCCTTATTTCGTTTTGAGAATATGTTCAAATATTTAGTCTAGGATATAGTGAGTAAATTGGTATTATGTTGTAATCATTGAAAAGTTTAAATATATTCTGCCAAATTGGTGATTGCAAAAGGATTATGTCATTGAGATTTCTATGAACAGCATGTGAGGTATTTTATTATACTCTACTGATATTATCACATTTTTATTTTTGTGAACTTGTTAGGTGAAAGTTGCTAATGCATTCTTGGTGGATTTTGCTTGCGTTTTTCCAATTAGTAGTGATTAGAACTCCGTTTCATATTTTCTGTTTACTCATATCTTTGTTTTGTAAATCACATATGTATTTATTTTTTATTTTTAAAGATTGTTTGGTACAGCATCTCTCTAGGCAGCTCAGACTCATAGTGATCCTACTGTCTCAGCCTGGGATTACAGGTGTGTGCCACCACACCCAGCTTCAGTGGCCAGTACACAGCAGGGCTGGCATGGCATGAGGTACTGGGGATGGAACCTGGGTCCCTGAGCTTGCCAGGCAGGGACCTTAGACTGCTGACCTATCTCTTCAGCCAATAAATCACATATTTATATGGCTCCTTCATTTTTCTTTTCTTTTTCTTTTTTCTTTTTCCAGTACCAGGGACAGAACTCAAGACCTTGTCCTTGCCAGGCAGAATGCCTAAGCTGCTGAGCTATCTCCCTGGCCCTAATGGCTTTTTAATTGTACATTTCGCTCTTTTCTCCCTTTGGAATTTAATTTGTGAATGATATGAGCTAGAGATCTAATTTTATTTTTGAACAAACAGCAATTCACTTCTCTATTGTGTTCTTTCCTTATTAATTTGATCTTTTCTTCTACATATTTCATACACTAAAGTTATATGTGTGTGTGTATTGTGGTTAGATGGAAAATGTCCTCCAAAGGCCTCATGTACTTATAGGTAAGCCTTTGGGAAGGTGATTGAATCATTGCTGTAGCTTATTTGCTGTTAGGAGGTGGGCTCTGAGCTGTACTGACGGTGTGACGTGAGGGTGTAGCTACCGGCTGCGTCTTGGCCGCCATGGCTTGAGTAGCTTTCCTCTGCCCAGGCTCTTCCGCCATGTTGTTTTCTGTAGTGAGTCCACTGGGCCATGAGTTATAAACTTGACTTCTCCTCTTCGAGTTATGGATGTTGCATATTTAGTCTCAGTGATGAGTAAAACAACTAAGACATCTTCCAAAATCTCTATTCTGTCCCATTGTTACTTTTATGACTGAGAACTCGTTTCCATTACTAAAACATCAGATAAATATAATAAACTTTGTATATGTACAAGAATATTTCAGTTAATTTAATAATTATATGTTATAAAGATACAATTTTATTAACTAGTTATAAATTTAATATATAGTATAGAATAGAAGCAACAGATATCTGGTAGATGTTATGCTGCTTTGTTGGTTTTGTTTGATTTTCTGGTTTTCTTTTATTTGTTATTTAGTTTTTAGTTTTAGTATGTTGTTATTTCATTTAGTTACTATGACTGTGTTTGATGCAATATTTTTCTTGGCTACTGTCAATCATTGTCTTTTATAGGAATTTTTGAATCACTTTGTCAAGGTCCTGGTTGGGGCACTGTTTAGAATAACATTCAGTTTGTGGATTATTTTGAAAAAAAATGTCATTTTTTATAACTTTGACTGCCTCTATCCAGGAACATAGTGTATTTCTGCTTCTGAACTTCTTTTATGTTCTTTAGCATAGG
Source organism: Octomys mimax (assembly GCA_002564305.1). NCBI lineage: Eukaryota > Metazoa > Chordata > Mammalia > Rodentia > Octodontidae > Octomys > Octomys mimax. Next base: position 3,443 of record NDGM011248189.1, read on the forward strand.
TCTACCTTTTTGATGTCCCCCCAAACCACATATTATCACTTCTTTTTCTATTTTGTTAACCTCTGCTTCTTCTCTATTGTCAACTCATCTTTTATTTATTTCATTATTATTTTTGTAGCTTCTAGCACTGAGGGTTTAGTTCATTCTTTTTCCATGCTGTTCTAGTATATAAATTTTCCCAGTAGCTATTTTGGTCATAGCCCATAGGTTTGATGGTATTATGGGTATCATTCCTTGCTGAAGAAATTTTATTTTTTATTTTGATTTTTTTCCCTTTTTTGTCACTCCTCTCCCCTCCTTTCCTCTCTCTTTCCTTCTCTTCTCTCCCTTTCTCTCTTCTCTCCCCATCCTTCCTCTCTTTCTTTTTCTCCTTTGCTCTTTTGTGGTTCTGGGACTGAACCTAAGCCTTTACACTGAGCCACAGTCCCTAGACCTTAGTTTTTGTTATTGTGTTTTGTTTTGAGACAAGGTCTTACTACTACATCAGTAAATTGCCCAGATTGTGTTCAAATTTTTAGTCCTCCTGTATCAACATCCCAGAGTGCTTACACCAGAGTACATCGCCACACCGGGGTCATCTTGGTTTCTTCATCCAATGGGTTATCTAGGGCATTGGCTTTGAATATTCAAATTTATTTTGGCTAACTTCTAAAATTTTTCTAAAATCTGGTTGCCTTTAGTTTTGTGTTGTGCCTACATTGTTTCTGCTCTCTTTGAGATGTTAGACCCTTTTCTGCCAAATTCATAGTTTGCAATACTGACCATGTATGTCTGAAAGTAATTTCTAGTCCTTGTTTTCTGTACACCTATGACATCAAATTTACTAATCCTGTTCTGTGACTATTCTAGATGCTTCCTTTTGGTCTTCTGATTTAGAAGTTCAAAAGGAAGAGCTAAAGTTTTCTACTGTAATTGTGATTTTATACTTTTCTTGAATACAGTAGACTGAATCTTCCTTCTGTAAAATATTTTGTCTTTGGCCTACTTTTATTTTTTGAATTTAAGTTCTGTTTTTTTTTTTTCAGATGTTGTTGGTACTTTATTTGCTTTCTTTTTAGTAGTATTTACCTGGGACTTCACGCAAGTTGTTTTATTTTCAGCTGTTGTTTATTTAGGTGTTTTTCATACCAGAATATACTTAGAATGATTTAATTACATATTCCATATCTTATAATGAAGCTATTTCATATATGTGGGTGATATAGAGCAACTTTCAGTCTTAATTTATATATTTTATTTATTGTGTTTATGTTTGAAAAACATCTTTATCTTGCATCCCCAGAGCCAGCCAGAGGACTTAGCTGAAGATACTAGGTACTGATCAAAAGCTCTTTGAATAAAAACTTCCTTAGTTCCCTACTTCTGGCCTAATCTGAGAAAAACTTAGGGTAGGATCACTCTATTGTAATGGGGTTGGAACAAGTGTTTGAATTATTGGTAAAAGAGTTTTCGAGAAAGATTTGAGTGCATTATTCTGTCGAAGGTGTTCTGCCTATTTGTGTAAATTTAATGTATAAAGATTTTACATTTTCTTCTGTCAGAGATCCAGTATTAATTCATTCTGATAATGATAGTGCAGGTTCAGATGAAGAGAAAGGTCTTAGAACAGGAGAAAGAAGTTCAAGATCTCATCTCTCTCAGCCCAGCCTACAGTGCACAGGGAAGGAATTTCTCAGCCGAAATGAGTCACACTGTTTTTGTACAAACTCAAGTCTCAGATTTCTTGGTTTTCAGCTTCATCTACCAGAGGGTTAGGTAATTTTTAAAGTAATATTATGGGTAACATTGGCTTTATTACGAAGTGCTCTTCCAGCAAAGCCATGCTAAACAGTAAAGACAAACATTATATTAAAATGAAATCAGGATGGCTTACAACCCATCAGATCTATTTTTCTTGACTTAATTAACAAAAGCATTGAAGAAAGAGAAGAAATGAATGTTTGTTATAATTGAGAGAGTACTGGACTAGAATCAAGGGCCTCCTCTACTTGGCCATGCTCATGGACATCTCTGGAAATTTCTTTCAGTACAAAAGGCTGGATTAATTGATCTCTCAGATTTCTTCTGAAGTCTGAGTCAGAAAAATCTTGTGTGAAATTCTAATAACAGTTAACCAAATCTGCACAGTGTAAATTTTTCCCTGAACTACTCACAACTCATAACAGGTTTATCTTTTCCAGTTACTAACTACAGCTTAGGTATTCTTGACACCAAAGTCTTTTAGATTTAGGATTTCTTTTGAGATGTTAGAAATCTATATATAGAGAGAGCTATTTCTTGTAGATGTGGCCTAATTGTAGACACAAAATTCACTTGTTTTATATGAAACTTACGCACATAGCCTGGAGACAATTTTTATGGAAATACTGTGTAATTTTTTGCATAGGACACTTCATAAGTGACATTTATATTGAGTCAAAAAAAACTCTTCCATTTGAATCATTTTGTATTTCAGATTTTGAATTAGGAATGCTCAACTATATAAATTCAGATTCATTCAGATTGCATCGTTTTGAGTATTGTGTTAAAAAGTATTGATGTGTACATTGTTAAGCATTGCCCATTAGCCAGGTAATGAGCTGAGAATAAAAACCTCTCTGCTGTAGTTTTTCTTCTTCATTGAGGGCAGGGGCTACCCCAGTGCACACCCAGGGTAAAGCTAAATGCAGCTTTGTGGAGGTGAACAGGATGGTTCCACCTATTGTACTGATCCCAGGACATTTCCTTAACTCCCTTCTCTCCTGAAAGGACATTGGTTTGCATTTAGGTGATGAACTGGAGAAAGCACAGGGGTGCCCTCTTCAGTGCCTGAATTTTATTTGGAAACTTAGAAGTTTGGTCAAAGGTTGGAGGCTCATCAAAGATGAGGACACATAAGCCCTCCTCCTAGCTGGTAAAGGCCATCATCAAGGTTGACTTAGAAAATGATGTGGCTCAGCTGAGCAAGCAGAGTTCCTTTCTATATAAAGCCTATTTGTCATCCTCATGGTTTCCCAGCTTTGTACAAAACTAGTTTTGATTCCAATACCCATCCCCATGATCTCTTTGGAGAATTCTAATATTTTGAATGGTGGTCTTAACCTTATTCTTTTTTGGGCTGTAGACTAGGGGTTTCATAAGCCATTTGAAGATCAAGGGCAAGCAGGAATAGGGGAGCACGGGAAGGATTTGGGCTCTCTAACACACACATACATACCAACACTTCTTGGCTTACCTCGAGGTTATGTCTTAATAAACCCACATAAGTTGAAAAAACTGTAAATCAGGAGTACTTTTGATGCACCTAACCTACCCACGTCCCACTTAGCAAGACAGTACCCTAGAGTGTTGATGGTTTCCACCCATGAACGTGACTGAGTCTGTGGGTCTTGCCACTGCCTAGCCTTGTGGAGAGAACCGTCCTGCATACCATTAGCCCAAGAAAGCGTCCAAAGTCAGAAACTGGAGGATGGCTTTAACTGTGTGTCACTTTTACACCACTATAAAGTCAAAAACTTCTGTGTCAAGGCATCATAAGTCAGAGATCATCTGTATACTCAAGTAATATATTTGGCAACGACCTTGGAAGAAATCAATGTATTCTACACTGAGGTTAACTCCTACTGGCAGGACTATAATTTCTTTATAGCTCCTTGTCAAAATGTTCAAAGTTAAACATGAAAGAAACTGTGAAACGAGATGTCATTTTAAGGCATGAAGCAGACTACCTGAGTTCTGCTAAGAAGTACACTGTTTCGTCCCATGAGGACAGTGTCTCTAGGCAGTCTAACTCCTTGGGTGCCACACACATCGTGGCAGGCCTCCAACTGGCCTTTCTGACCAAATGTCTTTTCCCTCAGAATGGCTGCAGTCTGTCCAGGCCACCATGATCCTGTCCGTCATTTTCAGCGTCCTCTCTCTGTTCCTGTTCTTCTGCCAGCTCTTCACCCTCACCAAGGGAGGCCGCTTTTACATCACTGGAATCTTCCAAATCCTTGCTGGTAAGTTTTGGGTAGCGAAGTCCATGGGGAATTGGGGTTGTCCAGCCAAGGATGTGGCCCCAGAAAGACAGATGCTTGTGAATCTGATTTATGCTTTTCATAAAGTACATGTTGTGTGTATGTGCATTTGTGTATATACATATGTGTATATGTACACATGTATCTCTGAACTTGGAGCTGTCCATGGAGTGAGATGAATTTGAAAGAGGACAGAGAGGCTGTGACAGGGATATGATCAACCAGGCCAGACTTGACACCAGGAATGAAGCTATACATCATCTGAGATGAATACTGAGGATATCAGTCTGGCCAACACCAATCTTGAGGACTGTGTTCCGTTGTTACATTGTGCCCTAAGAAATCATCCCCACTTCGAGATCAATACTGGTATGCTGAGAGCCGTTGTTCTCAGGTGTGTCTTCAACCTGTGAGCAGTCATACAGTCACAATGATAATTTCTTATCCCTTTTCCCCCAGTTCTTAGAGTCCATTGGTCTTGCACTTACTGTTGACATACCCTGGTATCTTCATGTTGATACTCTTATGCGACCTGCCACCATTGCTAAATATGGGACTATGACAACACGCGAAAACACAGGAGAGGTCTCCTTCATCTCTTCCCTGCGCTGCATTCAAGAGATTGTTCATAGTCACAGTATGCAGAATCCTAGAAGCTTCTATTACAGAGAGGCTATTTACTAATTTATTTCTAGAGTCTTTTCTTGCTTCATTAACTCTTATTTTGCCACTAGGTGGCTTTCTGCTAATTTACTGAATTTTCAGGGTCACAGAGGAAATTAGAGGCAGAGAGAGCTATTAGTTCTATAGCTCAGGTTCACAGGTCATAAACTCCATCTGTACCAAATTATGCCTAGGTACCATGAGATGTTCTCTTTCAGTCCTGACCCTCTGCATAGCAAAGGATAGAGCAGCTCATGCTTTATTTTATTTAAATGTATTTGGTACAGGGTCTCACTATGCAGCTTGGACTCATAGTGATCCTCCTGTCGTTAGCCTCCCCAGTGCTGGGATTACAGGTGTGTGCCACCATGCCAGGTCATAGTCGCCCGCTCGGTGTGCCCAGGGTAGGGCTGGTGTGGCATGTGGTGCCAAGGATTGAACCACTGTCCCTGTGCTTGCCTAAGCAGGTGCTTAGTTTGCTGAGCCATCTGGCCAGCCCAAGCATCTTATGTTTTAATTGGTGGTCAGATCACCCATAGTGTATGCAGTATCACCACCTGCTATGCTCAGGAGCAGTCATTGGAGGTTTGGAAATGTGTCCTTGGGGTTGGAATAGGCTACTGACACAAGTACATGCGTGTACAGAAAGGCACAGCCTGAGGTGAATGGTGATGACCTTTTCTATAAGCCAGAGCATTCTCCTTTCCTAGAAAAATTAAAGATAAATTAAACAGCCCCTTTTCACCAAATATAAATACAACATTCTGATACTCAAGATGTTTAGTTCTTTTAGTGCAAGAAGAAGACCTAAGTCACTGTGGAAAAGGTTTTTTGTAATAGGTAGGATCTTCTCCTCCATTCTTTCCACTGAGATAGTTCTGCTTTAAATTCTTTTCACAGTCTCTTCTTAGCACAATATCTTCAACATTCACTGCAGATCAAAACTCAGAAGTTCAGAGATAGGAACTGCTAGGCACATATATAATGGTGCTATGTGCTAAAGTACTGTATTTCAATTCGGCCAGGAGGTTTTGGGCTTGGAGATGGTCTATTTCCAAAGTGCATTTACTAATAATCCCTATTTGCCTCATCAATTTGATTTTCTTTTGAACTCAGTGTAAGCATTTTATATTCTTCCAGAAATCTCTCTGAATTTAAAAATACATTACATGTTTTCCCTTATCCCTGTTGAATCTAGCTGCTTATCTCTCATGAGACCTCATTTTCAGTTAACAGTTTGTCAGTTGAATGGCCCATCTTAAATAGGAAGTTATCTGGATTAAGAAGTGTTGAACTAAGACAGCAGTTGTAATCTCCACATTCTCAGGATTTTCTGTGCTTATTGATGTGCTCCAGCAGCTGATCTGAAGCTTGGCCTCCTAGGAAGCAAGGATCTCCCAAATGTTCATTGGAAATTGTTTTAGTCTTCCCCCTAAAGCTGTGAACTAAGAGTCAGGGACTCTACTTCGACATTTCTGGACTTTGTCAGCCTGTAGCAGTTTTGAGTCAGCCTAGTCTCATTTCTCCCCAATTTATAGCCTATTGATAAGGTAGTGACAAAAATAGGTTGGGGATGTGAGAGAGGGATGGAGAAAAGACAGAGAAGAGAAGAAAAAAGGGAGGGATAATGAGGGCAGAAGAGGCAGTGAAAAGTAGCTTGTGATTGTGGGGTGCAAAGTCTGAGTGCACCTTCCATGGCAGCTAGAGTCCATGCGAGGCAAATCTTTCTCAAAGCAATGAAGCATCTTAAGTGGAAGCTTCTAAAATCCCTGTAGGGTTTCCAAAGATGTTGTTTCAGAGTAGTCTATCTGCACAGCATCCCTTTATAATACCAGCTGTGGCCTGTATGGTTCAATCATATGCACCAGGTTATAGGAAAGGCAGTAAAGAGGTGAAGCAGTAAAGAGTGGGGCTCTTGGGATAGTTGTCTCTGCCTTCCTTAGGATTACAGTTCTTTGTGTCATTAGAACACTCACTGTTTGGCCTCATTATTGCTTCTCTAGGTCATACTAAGCCATAGGTCTCACATGTACTGTCTTGCTCTTATATATGTCCTAGGCCAACTGCTTCCAGAGGCATATTAAAGGTACCTCCTTCCAGTTTAGTGCTTTTCAGCCTTAGCTGTACATTAGAACCAGCTGGAGTGCCATTTAAAAATTATGCCAGTACTCAGGCCTCATCCCTGCAGAGTCAAATTTCATTGCTCTGGGGCAGGGCTACTTACTGGGTGACTCTAATGTGCATCCAGACTTGGGAACTCTTCATGGAGCCATTAGACTGTCCCTTCTCTCTTTGTGAGGTCTTCTAATGCATTTCCTCATAGACAGCTAGTTCCATTCATGAGCTGTAGAGTCTTCTTAATCTCTTTATCAGAGGAGGAGCACCTTGATCACGTTCCTAGATGTTGCAGTCACTTTCATTTTTCAGAACTGTAGCCGTCTGTTCTGGGACAGTAGTTATCCATGTCTTTGCTTTGGTTGACTGAGTTATACTACACGGGAAATCTTCAAGAAATCCACGGATCTAGAAAGAAAAATTTGCATGCTCTGTTTTTATTTGACTACTTATACCCAGAAAATAGCTCCATACAGGCACATAGTAAGATTCCCTGAGTAACTGTTTATTGGATGATTAGATAATTATGTTGCCATGGTGAAATCCAGCCCAGGTTAAATGTATAGTCACTAGGATTAAGAAGAATAAAAAGATAGTAGAAAGAGATGCCTGAGTGAGTGTAACCTTTTCCATTAGTTTTGTTTCTTTGATTTCTAGATAGATTGGTACAGACATAGGACATTTAAACAAAAGAATTTGGGTAGAGGTTAATGAAAGCACCGTGAGTCATGTTCTGTTCCAGGTAATTGTGAGTTGGCATGAGGCAAATACCATGTTTAGAAGCCCTCCCAGGAGGGAATTCCCCTGGCTGTGCCCAGATGGGAATCCAGTAGTGCTGCAGGTGGCCCTCTACGCAGAGATGGTCAGCTGGATGCTGGAAAAGGACATAGAGCCAGAGCACAGAGGGAGGTCCATGTAGGTGAGAGGTGAGAGGTGAGAGGTGAGAGGTGAGAGGTGAGAGGTGAGAGGTAGGCCCACAGCCCCATCCTGTCAAGGTAACAAGTGTTCCATCCTTGCCCTGGCTCACTTTGTGCCCTGGCCTAGAGTAAGACAAGAGTGAAGCAGAAGCACTCATCATACCACCCCAGGACTGTGTCTCTCATCCACCACCCATTCTGGTAGTCTTGCCAGATCTTTTTCTAGTGAACTTCATCCTGGCTTCCACCCCTGCTTCTCCAATGGGTGTGTAGAGTCCTCAAGGACACTGAAGTCTTTAATTAGCTAGATCATGGCTCTCTTTCCATGCTGTTGACTGTTACTTCCTTGAAACTATATGTCGTGGGCTTCCTGTGTCCCCTGCTACCTACGCTCCCCATATGGCAGATCCTGCCTATCCCAGGCCCACTCAGTGTTCCTCTGTCCCTTGCCCTAGGTCCAGTCTACCACTGAGTAGACTCTTTCTCTTTACTCTCTGACATAAGTGGAACAGTACAAAGGCCTCCTCAGGCCCCTTCCTGCCTTCTGTCTTGCACCTGATGCTAAATCCTTTTCCGGCCCACTGCTGTGATCTTTCTGAAGCATGCATGTGATTGTATTTCTCCCATGTTGAAGCACCCTGCCCCAGGCTTCCAGAGGTAGCCTCCTTAATGTGCCTTCAGGCCACCCTCCTTCGTGGATCCCAGTGAGCTTGGTAGCTTCCCTATCATGAGAGACTTATCTGCGGGTTGTTTCCATCATGTGTTCTCAAGCTCTTAGCTTCACTCTCATTCTTTTACCTGGGATGCCTCCTGCTCTCTTCACCTAGCCACCACTTATCTGTTGAGCTCAAATATCATCTCCCCCAGGCTTGTATCCCCACTCTCCATGTGGAATCAGCACCCATCTGAGTTCTTAAGGCATCTGAGACATTTCTCTCTTGAAATTATATCACATGGTATCAAAACAAGCTATGGATATTTTTTTTTTGCACAGCACCCCTTGAAAGCAAGGCCATTGTTTCGTTTGTCATGGTGCTCTTAGTATCTAGAACAATGCCTGCATGCAGCAGGCACTTGTTCCATGGTTAGTAAACCCAAGGCAATGGAAAGGTTGTGGGAAAGCTCTGTGAGTTGCTTCCTCTGGCTCTGGCACACAGTGGCCTCTTGCAAAGGTCCTGGGCTCTAGTCGCTTTCCTGAGGTTGCTGTCACTGTTAAAGAGCCTTGAAACCTTTCTCTTTCAAAAGGCTTTAGGGAGAAAATTTAGGGGGTTGTTGCAGCCATCCTGAGACAGACAGAAATCTGAATCCCCAGGACCTTGTGGGCATGGATTCATTGTCCTTCCACTTAAAGCTGACCTGCATTTCCAGAATAAAGACAATCCCAGTCACTACCAAATTATGCACTGCTAATCAGTTAGGATAGCAGAACACCTGGCTCTGTGAGGGACCTCACTGATTCATAGGGACCTTAGTGACACATCTCCACCTACTGGTTACTGAAAAAATTGATCACATTCACTTTTTAGGAAGAATATTTGGCTTTTGGGGTTACTGTTGTGTGACATTCATGCCTTGGGATTCAGACAGAGAGTTATTTGGTCCAAGAATCATTTCTTTCTGTATTTCAGAGCCTATCTGCTATTTAATGTGCAGGCAGCCTAGTAATGATGTATTTAGCAAAACATCAGCCTCCTAACAACAATAAGGTATATATCTTCACTTGGGTTTATAAGTAGCTATGCTTACTGCTTTTGAAGTTAATCTTAGCTTCATTAATTTCTGAGGTTCTGTTAGGGTCTATGAGTCACTTAGTCAGTCACTGTGCTTGTGTATTCTGCCTCTTCCTGTCCCTTTGGATCACAGATGGAACCTTCAGTTTTCTGTTTGCCAGGGAAAGGAGAGCATAGCTGATCCACAAGGTCACCAAGGCAAATTTTCCTACCAGCAGCCTCTTAGATGCCCCATGTAGAAGTCCTGCTCACACAAACACTGTGCTGGCCTCTTTGCCCTCTGTTAATGCATTGCTCTCTTCTATGAACATGTTTCCCTCCTTAGGTCCCTACCCTTATTAGATGAGTCATATAGAGCACCAGACAATTTCAACGTTGCTTAAAAGACAAGAACAAGCACTTCAGAGAGGTACATTAGGGAGCAGTAGGGGATCCTGGACCTTAAGCAAATTCAATGTGTTCTGGCAGATCAAAACTGTTCCAGTCCTTGAGCAGAAATCCTCAGCTATGGCTGCCCTCTGACATTGATGTCTTTGTCTCCTGAACTTTCTGTAGGTAGGAACAGGTCCTGGGTTCCATCCCACAGTGGTTCCAGGACTATTGTGTGGTGTTCTTGATAGGGGCCAATTGAGTGGGTATTTTTCTCCTTTGAGTTACAGAGGGACAATCTCACCAGGGTGGTTAGTGTGACATAGTCCCACTTCTGCACTTTGTTTAAACAAAGTTGCAGTGTCCACCAAGCTACCAGCTCAAATAGCAGTGAGGTTAGATGTAGGTGGTTTGGGGCATTGGGAGCTTTGGAACCACATGAATCCCACACGGCATGCTGGGTTATAATAGAGTCACTCAGGGCTTCTCAAAGACCCTGTTTTCAGGAGGGAACAGACCAGGCTTTGTGCAACTCCAGGCTTTGCTGCTGACATCACGAAACCACTCCCTGCAGAGGGACACTGATTGTCACAAGGGCATAGGCTGTCAGGCTTGAATTGAATGCTGCACAGAACCCAAGGTGGAAGCCCTTTCTCTGCCCACACCAAAGGCTGCCTTGCTGGACCAGGGGGGATGGCTGGCCTGATTTATGTGGGTATTAGATGTCCTTTTTCCCGGTCTCTGGGCTTCAAATCCAGTCCTAGCAGGGATGGGGCTGGTCCTTAATGGTCTCCTTTGCTGCTTTGCTTCCCACCTGTATTGTCTTGTTCTTCCTCATTTCCTTGTCGCCCTCTTTTCTCCTCTGTGTCATCCCTTGTCTGCCCAGCAATGCCCATAGTCATTGCCTGCTGTCATGGGGAAGCCCTGCTAAAGGAATCCTGGGCGTCTTTAGTGGGCAGGTGCTCTGGACTTCTTCTGTGCTGTGACTCCAGTAATATGCGGTGTTGCTTCACTTCTGTGCTTTCAGGTCATGCATTGCTCCCACTGTAGAGAGTGGTTCACTGGTTCCCAGGAGCTTCCACACCCAGCCCTGTTGAGAAACAAATAGACAGGTTTATCTTGCAGCTTAGATACCAGCTGTTCACCTTATGTGGCCTGCAAATTATTGACAGTGGAAAAACACAAGAGAAATAGGGCAGAAAATGTGTTGAGGACCTCAGAGATCACCGATTGAGGGATGTAGACACGGAGAGCAACTCGTTTGCCTTGTTTCCGTATCAACCACCAGCCTCCTCCATATCTGGTCCAGTGGGCAGATTTCTTCCAGACTTAAACGTATCCTTCCTGGACAGCACTGTCGGCATCCAGGGTGGCAGGAAAGGGCGGCCTCCCTGTGAACCCTCCCTGACCAACTCCCCCTCTCTTCCCCAGGTCTGTGCGTGATGAGTGCAGCAGCCATCTACACGGTGCGGCACCCTGAGTGGCATTCCAACTCCGACTACTCTTACGGCTTCGCCTACATCCTGGCCTGGGTGGCCTTCCCCCTGGCCCTCCTCAGTGGTGTTATCTATGTGATCTTGCGGAAACGTGAATGAGGTGCCCTGACTGTGTCTGAGGCTCTGAGCATGTACAGGGGAGGGAGGAAGGAAACAAGGAAACAAGAAAAACAAAAACAAGCCAACAAAAAGAGCTAGCCAAACGCCCAAACTCCAGCCAAGCCAAACAGAAAGCAGTTGAGGGGGGGTTGCTGTTGATTGAAGATGTATATAATATCTATGGTTTATAAACCTATTTATAACACTTTTTACATATATGTACATAGTATCGTTTGCTTTTTATGTTGACCGTCAGCCTCGTGTTGAACTTTAAAGAAGTAGCTAAGGAACTTTACATCCTAACAGTATAATCAAGCTCAGTGTTTTTGTTTAGTTTCTTGGTCTTTAGTTTTTCTCCAAAATAAAATAACTTGATATACAGCCCCTTCCCCTTCATTTGAAATCAGATACCTCCCTCCCAATCCACTTCATAGAAAACCAAAGTGTGGGGATAAACCCCTAGTGGCTAAAAGGCCTTAGACTGTGGGTGACTCAGTGTGTCCACCAGAAGCATCCACTGCCTGAACCTCTCTGTGTGAAGCTTAGGCACACACAGCTAAAATGCCCAGACTGGAGCCCTCAGCAAAAACATGGTTGTGGCGTTGGAAAACTTGCCCTTGCAGGTAGAGGATCTCGGTCACTTGTCTAAATGAAAAATCAGTGACAGCAAATCTGTGAAATGGTGCTATGGATTTACCATTCCTTATATTATCACTAATCATCTAAATGACTCACTGGAAATTCAATTAACAATTTTATGCCATAAAGTAGAATGGAGACCTAGATAATTTTGTGTAATATAAATGGTTAATAACCGCTTTTGTACCTAGCTAGGCTGCTGTTCTTACAATAATGAATAAATCTTAAAGTCTTTATCACACCCACATTTTTCTTATGGTCAGAGCATCAGGACAAGTGTCTAGGCCCTTGGGACTGTAAGCTCCCAGGGCTTAGGTAGGTCTAGAATGTTCTGCACCTCCAAGGACTGTCTGGCAATGACTTATAATTGGCCACCAACTGCAGATGTATATATGGTGCCCTTTTGATGCTAAGACTTCAGACCTTCGGTTTTTTTTGCTTCGCTTTTTCTGATTTTATACCAACTGTGTGGACTAAGATGCATTAAAATAAACATCAGAGTAACTCACTGATCTCGCTTTGATTTTTGTGGGACATGGGTGTGGGTACAATATACATGCCAGAGTCAGTTGAAGAACTGCAATGAAAAGCAAGATTGGGTTGATGTTAGGGATTGCAGTAGGTGTTAAGTGTTCCGTCATACCTATCTGACAGATTAAAGGCAGCATATGATACCTTTTGATGTCTATACATGTGTCTGTTAACTGGAGACAGCTAGGAATTGTAGCTGAAGTGGAGGCTTTGAATTGACTGGAAGGAGCTTGAGCTCCACCTTCTTTCTTGTGGTATGCTCCCTGATGGCCTTAGTGGGCTTGTGAAAGCATGGCGTGAGCTGCTTCATCTACAGAGAGTGTTGCCATGAACAGCACAGATCCCCAACATTGCAGTGTAATGTGAAAGGTCTGAATGATGGTAATATTGGGTCAGATAAAAAAAAAATCAGCTCAGGCTAAGCTGCCTACACATCCCCTCAGAGAGAGAAAAGATCAACCTCATGTTATCTAGCTTTAGGTTCCTGGACTGTGTCTGAGTCATAATTTTTACTCATCAACTTCATATTGTGCATGTGCAATAAGTGTAGGTAATGATGCTCTTAGCATTCTCTAATAGTTATCCAGGCCCTATTTGGAAAATTCAAAGTAGGTGTGAAAAGTTAAGAAAGAGTGACATCATTTTGTAAGGACAGAAGAGTCAAATTTGAGGGAGCACAGAAGAAGAAGAAGAAGAAGAAGAAGAAGAAGAAGAAGAAGAAGAAGAAGAAGAAGAA
>NDGM011248196.1:1161-12722 GCA_002564305.1 Octomys mimax
GGATTGAACTCAGGTCCTTGTGCTTGCCTGGGAAGCACTTATTCCACTGAGCCATCTCCCCGGTCCCAGTAATTATAATAATTTTAGAGCTTCATTTTTAAATTTGATTGTCCCACAAAAGTGTGTGGATGGCTTTTATTTTGACTTCACAGCATGATGATTTAAGTGACTTAGGGCACTGCTATTTTATTTAAACAGGTAAAATTGATACAATTTTCTAAAACTCAGCAATGTTCCTATCTTCGTTGTATACACGAGTGGCCAATGTTCCTGCCAGTTGTCTTGTCTAAGGAAACAGTCATTGATATATTGGCAAATAGCTTTGACAGTAGCTTGTGAAATTGAATTGCCAGTCTGTAATTCTCTTTTCTTATGCTTTTCTTATGTGGTTTCCAGGAGATGGGAAGGTAGAGACATCGCCAATTTCTACTGTTCAATGATTAATAAACATTAAAATAAGCCTGTTTTCAGCAACAGAATTGAAGTATCCCCAGAGATTAACATTTTGTGAAAACTGCCTAAAGATTTAAACTTCAATATAAAAATAAAATAAATTCTATAAATACTTTGCTTCATGATAGCAATGTGTATCCCAAACAGAAACATATAAGCAAACATTTTTCTATTTTATAAGTGAACCACAGACCTTTATTCAATCTAGCATACTCCAAATTTATGTACAAAATCATAAGCAGAAAACCACAAAAAGTCTGGTAGGAAATATTTTCATCTTATGAGTTTTAGGAACTACTTTCTCATTTTGCTTGAAATTACTAGAATAGTAAACATTTATTTTTAGGTAATAATTCATTTTAACATGATTTATTTATTTATTTATTTGGCACAGGGCTCTGATGTGCAGCTCAGACTCTTAGTGATCCTCCTGTGTCAGCCTCCCCAGCTCTGAGATTACAGGCATGCATCACCATGCCCAGTTTTGATAGCCAACATGGCTCCTGGGCCCACACTGCATGTGGTACTGGGGATCAAACCTGAGCCTCTGCGCTTGCCAGGAAGGCATTTAGACTGCCAAACTATCTCTCTTCCATGCTAATAATTCATTTTCCTCATGAAACCTATATAAAACAACATAAATGAAATCTGAGAACTGGGAAGAAATATCTGAAATCATCAGAGCATTTTCTCTGGGGGAGCCAGCTGTATTAATGTCCCAGGATTGCAATAACAAGTTAACCTCAGCTGGGTGCCTTAACCCAATAGAAAACTACTCCTTCACAGTTCTGTAAGCTAGAAGTCAAAAGCAAGGTGTCACCATAGCCACATGCTATTGGAAAGCTAGAGGCTCATTCTTCCTTTCTCTCACTTCTATGGTTGCCAACAACACTTAGTATAGCTTTGCTCGTAGCTTCACCATTCCAGTTCCTACCTCTGTCTTCCTTAGCCTTCTCGCTTTATAAATATCTTTCATAACTTTATGTGGTGTTCTTAGAAAATCATCAATCATTGGATTCAGAATTCTAATCCCAAATGACCTCATTTTATGAATTATGTGTACAAAGGTCCCAGTTCCAAAATATGACCAATTTCTAATTGGGTAGATGTAGATTTTGGGGAGATACTATGAAGCCAGCACATAAGCTCTAGTTTCTGTAGTTTACTTATTCACAGAACAATAGTGTATTGATCTCCTTGACAGTCATGGAAAGTTCAATGCTGAACAAAATGATGTGCAAAAATCCAACAGGACCCTGGCTTCCTAATGATTAGGTCAGTTCAAAATGTTCATTGAAAAAAACATAGTTACAAACTAGCCAGAATATCTATTATTTAATTAGACCCAACACTGATGAGTTTTGTGATACTAAGTAGGCCAAATAACCTCTCTGTAATTTACAAATTTTGATGGATGAAAATGTTGGCACAATACACAATTATTTCTATTACTTTGCAAGCTTATAATAGATTTGAATGAGGATTTATGTGCATGTGCACCCACACTGTACTCTCCCAGTATTTATGCAAAGATGCTGCATAAGAACTCATGAACTCTGAGTGTTTTAGGGAGAACTCAAATCAGTGGCTCAGTTTTGCTTCACATCCAGTTCCCCATGACACAATCTGCTGAGATCTGCTTCCTTCTCAGGGAAGAAGAGGATGGCAGTGAGCAGCTGAGGCCCAGTCACCCCTCACAGGAAGCCTTTGTCTTGCTGATGCTTTCTGCAACTGAGTGCTGCACTGCAACTCTGTGAACCTACTATGTTTCCCTGGTGACCTCCAAAAACAAAGGGGCAGATGCTACCAAACATGGAAATAGAGTCCCACTTTATATTCTTTTTCAAAGGCAAAGGTTTTAATTATTGCACCCGCCCCACAACACAAGTACAAAAACAAACTGAAACACAAATGGAGAAAAAGTCAAACAAAAATGGAGAAATGTTGTTCTGAGCCATGTGATTTACTTCTGGGTTCTCTTTCAGGTTCTTGAGTGTGTCAGTGAGGCCTCCTTTACCTAGGAATCAGAGCACTCTGTCTCCTCCACACTAGATTCTGTGCTTTCCTCCATGTCTTTCTTTCTCTTTGTTGCTGCTTTTGCTTTCAAACTTCCATTTCAATAACACTGAGGTCCTGCTTGCTGTCATCCTTACTTCCTATAGCTTTCAGTCCTTGCAAATGAATATCATGGAACTTCTGATAAAGAGGTTTTTCAGTAAAGTCCAGTAATTTTACAGCTTTCTTGTATTTATCAATTGCACCTGGCTTGCTTTTCTCAGGAAAACTTTCTTCTATCAAATTTGTAATATCGTCTCTGTATCTAATTTTGCAATCTCTGAAAAAGTTCTGATCCTTCAAATCGTCCTCCAAAGGAAGATAACCACTAAACCACGGGACCATACAATAAAAAACGAGTTCCAAATCACCACATCTTGGTGGGGCCATGCCATGGTGTACGTTGATACTGGCAAATATAATAGTGCTCTCCTGACATCTCATGGGATCTTCTTTATATTCTATATGAACTCCTTCTGGGCAGTATCGCTAAGCAATGCCACAATCTACCAAATACACCTGATCAGGATTCTTGTAGTTCAGAAGAAGATTCAAAGCCTTGATGTCTTCTTGCATGTATTCATGCTCATGGATGTACTCCAGGATGTCCAGAATTCTTAAGCTTAGCTGTAAGACAGCTTTCCAAGAAAAACCTTTTGGCATTTGCTTCATATATTTTCTGAACGTCACGCCCAACACAATCTATTATCATAAATCTGTAACTTTCCCCATTCCTGTCATGCAGTCCAAATCCTCAATACTTAGGAATACCAAGATACTTCAGTTTAAGGGTACAAATCCATTTTTGAATTTTCTCTGGTTTAGCAGTTAACTGGTAGAACTTTAATTCAGCAAAAAGAGGCCCAATTGTGACTGGGTTCCACTTTTGCAACACAGGGTGCATCACTGCCAAACTATTTTGAAGAATGTGTATCAGCAAGATATACACAGCCAAATCTACCCTGGCCAGTGGGTGGTCCTAGCTTCCATTCCTTTTTTGACAGGTCAGTTATTATCTCCTTAGCTACAAAGTGTTCTGCAAGATGTCACTTTGCAGGGCCCTGTCTTCCAACTTGTGCTGCTTTTATATGAGGCATTATTACCTGGACCACAGACCCGTCACCTTCTGCCCAGTATGAACTTCCTGTCACTTTCACCAACTCACTGACTCTTACTCTATTAAAGAGATCTTAAAGCAGTGTCTCTTGCTTCCAAGTCGATGTATACAAATCACTTTTGGTTTTGCTCTATTTATATACTCTAGCTATTAATAAGTGCCCAAGTATAAGATAGGTGGATTCATTTAATTAAAAACAAGTGTCATGCTGTATCTAGATTCCTTTTTTCAGAGTCAATTATTTAGTGGTTTGATTGTTATTGTGGCAAATTAGCTAAATTAAAAGTACTTTCCCAGCATTCTATTCCATTTCTGGTTTTAAAAATCAACCATTATGGACACTGTTAGATTAGAGGGTGAAAATGGATCAGTATCCATTAATTCCTAAAGTGGGAACAATATAACAATTGCCACCATACTTACTATTAATTGGCTGATCTTGTTGAATTGTTCACTGGAGCAATAAATTTCCAGTGAGAGTCACGTAGCATTACATTTTGCCAAATTTATAATGCCAGTAAATGTAGTTCCCTACTCTATCTGAGGCTGTCTGCACCAGCTTCTCTGGTCATTGTTTCCTTCCAAACAAATGCTGATCCTATTGAGGAACTAATTCCAACACTTTGCATCCCTTCTAGACTCATAACCTGTCTCATGTTTTCTAAGTGTACTAGAAATAAAATTTAAAATATAACATGTGAGAAGTCACAACTGACATTAAAAGTGTTGTGACCATCAATTCATAGTGACAGAACCTAAGGGACACGTATGAGTTTGGATCCCATGGAATGCTGAATAAGGGTAGAATGAATATGAACTTCAACTACATTGAATTTACTAATTTGAATGCAATAAGCAGAATTCTGGATTAATGTATTCTAATCTTGGTATCTCAGGATGGCTCCAGATATTTGCTAAGTTGGACTCAATGTTGGCCCTGATTGAAAAATAAGTTGAATTAACAAAGTTCTTTACAAGAAACCATGTAAAAATTTAAAGAAAATAGAATTCTAAAATGGATTTATCATGTAAATCATGCTCCCACCTTCTAACTCTATGCTCCAGAAATGTTTAGAGAACAATTCTTTCACCGAGATTTCACTGAGATTGCATTAGTTTCCATCAGCTGTATTGTCACAGCTACTGCGGGCAGGTGAAAAATGATAGTGGAACTTCTGATATCAAGCTTGATTCCTGATTTCAGGGAAGATAATAGTGTTCCAGTGTTCAAGAATTCGAATGGTGCACAAAACTGACAGAGACAAGATAAGCACGGTTATTCTAGAAAGCCTAGAGGAAGGAGAGTGAGTAGAATGATTCAACCACAGGGGCTGTTCACATTAACTAATTGGTTCATCTATTGTTAGACATGAAATATATGGGCAACCCATTAAAGTGCTGCTTGACTTGAATAATAGAGAATTTCTAGTTTGATGAACAGAAATATGTATTGAATGCTTTCAACAAATCCCCCATTTATGCTAATTTTCTTATACAGAATGAATGAAAAGAAGGGTAGGTTTCCTTGAAGAAGGATCCTGCTATCTAGCAGAAAAAATATATACGGTTAACATTTATAGTCTTAAAAAAGACAAAGTCTTATCACTCTTGCAAAACTCAGTCTCTCTCCTTACTGAAATCCATATTGAATGCTGCCTTTATTTAAAATTTTTATATTTTGTTCACCTTGCATTTTTTAATTAATTGTGGCTTTTATGTATTGCATTAAGTTATAACTTATCTTGATAAGTAAGTTTTTAGTATAAAATAACTACACAATTTCCACCCTATGCAACTTCAGGAATGATTATTGCTTTGAGCTCTGGGACAGATGCGTGCTGCTCCATGAAAGCCAATTTTCTTCTGACAGTCTCCCCCACTGTTGAGTTTGGAGACAGTGGCAATCAGACACAAATAAATTCTGACCTTGTAATTGCAATTCCTCTGGCTTTCAGATTTTCATTTGCCATTCTCCTGCCCTGCCCCAAAGGGCACTTTTCATCCCTACTTGTGGCTCTTCTGACCTACAGTAACTTTAGGTCCAAATAAAGCCCACCAAAACAGCATTCCATACAGGTCTTCACTAAACCCCACAGGTATACAATGTCAAACCCCTGCAGTAAATTCTATTTTCCTCTTAATAGTTCAATTTCCCTGCTTGAACACTAACTAATATACATGCTGAATGGTGGTTGGTTTTCATTTTTTCCTCTCTTTTTTTTGGAGAAGGGGGATTGGAGATTGCTCAATACTCTCTGAACACAGAATTTTTTTTGTTCTACTCTTTCAGCTTGCCAGAAACATACAGAAGCATTTGAACTTCGGCAGCTGATAATCTTTGCTAGCAGAAATCTTGGCTCCTATTTACATAACCGTCAGTGAGAACTCAGCTTGTTCCCAGATACGCCTGGATTTCTCTTCCATTAAATGTAACCCCAGGGTGACTGTTTTATGGTCCTTTTAAATATAATCCCATTAATGTATAATTTAGGATGTAGTCACCAAAATTAATCATATAGACATCCTCTTCTTTCTATTGCTTCACTGAGAAGGTGAAAATTATTTATTTAGTGTTAAATTACAGCCATACTTATAATTCAGGTATCTCTTTTCTAGATAACAATATTTCATCCTTATAAGTATATGATTTTATACATTTACCATCTGTATAACTTTCCCAGAGCTGCCATAATAAAGTGCTGCAAACTGGTTGACTTAAAATAACAAGAATTTACGGTCTCACAGTTTTAGAGGTGAGAAATCCAAACTCCAGGCACTGGCAGAATATGCTTCTTCTGTATTCTGGCAGGGACTCCTGTTCTGCCTCTTTTATCTTCCATTTGTTTGCTAGCAAATTTTGGCATCCCTTGGCTTACACATACGTACTTGCAATCACTGCTTTTATCAGTACATGAACAGTGTGTGTGCACGTGTTTGTATGTGTGTATTCGTGTGATCGTCTTATGTGTATATCAGTCACATCAGATTAGAGGTTTGTATACTCTAAAGTGACCCTTTGTTAATGATGACTGCCTCAACCTTACTTACAACTCAGGATACTCTCTGAGGTACTAGAGGTCAAACCTGGAAGGAGGGCAGGAGAAGGGAGAGTAAAAAGAATTAAGATATGTTATTTTTTTTTTTTTTTGGTGGAACTAGGGATTGAACTTAGGTCCTTGCACTTGCCAGGGAAGTGCTTATTCCACTGAGCCATCTCCCCAGCCCCAAGATATGTTATATACAGGTATCAACTTTTTATGAGGAGCATAATCATTATGCACTGTATTGAGAAGAAAGGTTTGTACTAACATTGTTTAGACAAGATAACATGTCTATATCTTGTCCACTGAATATTAGGAAGACAACATTAGGCAATATATTAATTATTGTAACTATCCTAATAACCTGTTTTGAAACTGTTTCATTATTTTATCTTTTTTCCTCTTTAAAATGAATTTAAAAATAAAAAAATAAAAAAATGATTAAATACTTGTATAAATGTTATAAAATCTATACAGCTTCCATATAAAAGAATACCAAATAATTTTAGGATGATCAAACTCTATAAATAAAAATTATTGCACAAAAGATGAAAAAAAGTCCTATTAAAATTTTTAAAAATTAAAAAATAAACTTTTGGAGGGATGACAAAATTCATCCTGTAGCTACCATTATCAGCCTCTCTGGTTCTATGTTGTCAATGTTTTTAAAACGTGAAGCTAAATATTAAGAAAAATACATTGAATAGCACTGAGTCAGAATAGATGAAGTGATGAGATTATTACCTTCTTTTGTAATTAATTTCTCTCTTTCATGTTTCTAATATTTATTTAGCTTCTGCTCTGTATGTGACATTCTACATGTTCTAGGGATACACAAAAATAGCAAGAAGAGAAGACTGCTATTTTATAGAATTGACCTTTGTATTAGGGAGTGTTAATTATTAAAAAAACATATAAAATCTTCTCTAGAATTTAAATTATGCTTTAATTTTACAAAGAAAAAGTGCTAAGGGATGTGGTAGGTATTTGAGAAGTATTTTCTTGACAAGAGCAAGCCCAAAGCTCTAACGTGAGAATGTGGTGGTGTGTCTGAGGAACACCAGGGAGGACAGAGTGCTGGAGAACATGACAGACTAGAGATGTAGAAATCAGGCAGAGATATACTCCCCACCCAGAAAGCTGAGCTGTGGATTTTGTCCTGTTTGTGAACTGAGTTGAAGGTTTAGACTATAAGAATCATGTGATACAACATGTTTGGCCTGATGTATTGAAAACATGCACTGGTTGAACAATAAATAAAGCTGAGACAATTACTTTGAGCCATTTACAGTGCTCAGAGTGACAGGATACAGCCTAAGGGACAGCCTCCTTGGGTAAGTGATCAGCACTGAGATCCAGGTTTAAGAAGAAATCTTCAAGGTTAGCTTGAGTGGAAGAATGAGGAAAATGAAAGATGCTGTAATGTGCTATAATACTTAATAGATTTAGAAGAAAAGCAGTAGTCCATAAAGACTATGAGGAAGAGGAAGAGGTATCTATGAGATGAGAAAGAGAGAGAGAGAGAGAGAGAGAGAGAGACAGAGACAGAGACAGAGGGAAATAGACAGGTAGAGAGACACACAAAGAGAGACGGAGACATACAGTGACAGTACCTCATAAATATCTAGAATAAAAAGGATAAATCCTGTAGGTAGGTCGGGGAGATGAGGTACATTAGAGATCATTGACAAGATGACTTTGAGAAGTGGAATTTCAAGAGCAATAGTGAGCTGAGATAAAATTATGAATGAAGATCAGTCCTATCATGTCTACTATTAAAAGCCAAATATTATTGAAACTCATATCCACTCATTTCTTTTCCAGAAGTCAACTCCTTTCAAATAGTCCCAGCAGCTGTTTCTGAGGCCTTCCAGATGGCTAGTGGGCATGTTCCCAAGAGCAATTTCCTAAATGGATGTCTACTCAGCCTCCTTATCTGTTCTCTGCTGACTAGTTATAAATATTATTTTTCATAAAACTGCCTGAAATGCAATATTTGTTTGAAATTTTAAACTACATTTTAGTGAAAACTAGAAAACCAGACTAGGTTCAATATTTCTTCCTAAGAGTACATGATAGGTATCGCTGTGTATTTTCCTCAGAAAGTACATCCTAAGAAGACATATGGTCACTTAATTCTTCATGAAAGACACAAGAAAACTCTGGATTTGAGTTTCTATCAAGAGTTTTGTGTCTAACTGTTTTTGCTCTACATGAAATTTTACATGTATTCCAACTTTTTTCCTTTTATTTGTTACACTAATTAGTTGAAGCTTTGATTCATTAATAGCCACACTTCTCTATGTTTAACTCAATTCTCAGGAGAAAAATTTATAAATGCTTCAATAAGTAAAGATAATCGTTTCACAAAAGATTTTATTGATTTAAATATCCTAGGAATAGTAAATCTATAAGGTTATTCAGTGGCAGTGCATTCCTTTTAACAATAAATTTTAGAGCCAATCTACTCATGCAATGTAGTGTAATATTTCAACCCATGTGTACAATGTATGAGGGCCAATTCA
This sequence comes from Octomys mimax, assembly GCA_002564305.1. Lineage (NCBI taxonomy): Eukaryota > Metazoa > Chordata > Mammalia > Rodentia > Octodontidae > Octomys > Octomys mimax. Next base: position 10,353 of record NDGM011248196.1, read on the forward strand.
GGTTAGTTACTACATCTGTCACCTCAAATGTAGATTATTTTTCTGTGCTAGAAGTATGCTACATCTTCTCTTCCAGCTATTTTGTGATATACACAAATTATTGTCATGTTCGGTCACCAGACTGTGCTACAGAACCCTAGAACTATACCTTCTCAGTCCCTGTGAACCACAGTGCTACTCCTAATGGCATCCACTGTTTTAGCCTACACATACAAATGAAAACATATGCTATTTGTTTTACTGGTCCTGATTTATGTCACTTAAAATATCTTCTATATTAATCCACATTGGTGAATGTGGTTAAGATTTTATTCTTTCTCGTGGATGAATAATATTGCAATTGTATATACATAAGACCTCCATTATTCGTTCTCCTGCTTTAGGACACCTCCAATGCTTGCACATTTTGACTGTTATGAACAATATTGTAATAAACATAGAAGGGCAGTTATCTCTCTTTTTAGCATACAGATTTCTGTTCCCTTGGATATATATTAACTAGTGGGATTAAAGAATAATATGTCACTTGTAGTTTAAATTATTTTGTTTTCCAAAACTATCTATATTAAATTCCAACCCAATGTGTACTGTCAGTGTTCACTTTTCCTGCATATCCTTCCCACTACTATTCTTCTTTAATCCATGTGATAATATCCATTCTTATTAGAGTGAGAGGAGGACTCATGGTGGTTAGATCTGTACTTCTCCTGTTAGTGACACTGACCATATGTTTCATGAATTTGACCACAAACCAACTGTTTTGTGGCTAAGGAGCCAAGAACGCACATTAGAGAAAGGATAGTCTTCAATTACTGACGTTAGGTAAACCAGATATCTACATGATGGAAAATATTAGACACATAACTCTCACTGAATACAAAAATAAACTCAAAATGAATCAAAGACTTAAATGCTAGAGCTAAAATTATAAAACTACCACAGGAAGATATGGATGAAATAGTTCAATAAGTTGACATAAGTGTTTTTTTGGATAAGGATCCAGAAGCATAGTCGATAGAAACAAAAATGGGCAACTAAGACTAAATAAGATTTATTTTTTATGAAAAGCAAAGGAAACTATTGAAAAAGAGATACATTGCATAGTAGGAGAAAATGTTTATAAAGTACCTGTCAAACAATGGTTTAATATTAAGAAAGTTCAAGAAACATATAGTTCTTGGGAGGCTGTAAACAGGCGGATTACTACACTACACGTCCAATCTAGTAGTGAGACCCTGAACACCCTGTAAACCCTTCCCTAAAACACAAAGAAAAAAATAAGAAGAAACATAAACAACAGAAGAGCAAAAATTCAATAAATAAATAGATTTAAAATGATGTAAATAATCTAACATTCAGCTCTAGAGATTTAGCAGGTGTCAACAATTATCATATAGGCCTAAGGTGCAATGAACTCACTTTTCCATCATAATTTAGAAATTTTTGACTTATTTTCTGCAACTTCTTTTCTATTTTTAAAAATTTTGAGTGTAGCTAAATTTTTTTATTGTATCTGTAAATGTCTCCATTACTATGAAATATAACTTTAGAAGTTCATTTCTAATCTGTAACTTACTCTTAAAACTAAGCTATAATTTATATTTTACAATGTGTCCTCTAGCTTTTGCATTTTAAATGATTTTCCTTGTAGAAAGAAGTACTCTGCTTTTCAAGTTCCAATTTGGGAAACTTTCTTGGGCATGTATTTGTTTATAATGCATACTGCTCACCACCTTTATTCCTTCCTCCACAGCCAAGTTCAGTGTCAGGAGGTCAGAAAATGTCTTCCATCCCTTGCTATGCAGTATTCTAACCACTTGGAATCAAAACACTTGTAGAAGAAACAAGCTTCTTAGGGTAGACTTTACTATGATTAATTAATTTCTCTGTTTCTGCCTCTGTCTCTCTCTGTATTATTTCAGTTCATAAACTAAATTCTTGCCATCAGTGAGATTGAAAGTCTTTCATACTGGAAGAGAACCAAATCAAATTTCCCAATGATACTGACTCTGTTCTTTTTTTTTTTTTTTCTTTAGGTGTATTTAGTACAGGGTCTATAGGGTCTCACTGCAAAGATCAGAGTCATACTGACCCTCCTGTTTTCATCCTCCCAGGCACTGGGATTACAGGCCCATGCCACCACACCCAGTTTCAATGGCCAGCTCAGCATGCCCCAGGGTAAGGGCTAGCATGGCACACAGGGAATTGAACCCCAGCCCCTGTGTCTGCCTAAGCAGGAATTTGATTATGTTCTTTTCCAAGTTGTTTTTTGACCAAAATTGTGGAAACAATTAAGATTGTGAACTGGGGCTGGGGAGTTGGCTCAGTAGAATAAGCACTTGCCTGGCAAGCACAAGGGCCTGAGTTCAA
>NDGM011248204.1:671-14881 GCA_002564305.1 Octomys mimax
AAGAAAGAAAGAAAGAAAGAAAGAAAGAAAGAAAGAAAGAAAGAAAGAAAAAGAAATATATAAGTATAGTAGCTTGGATAATTGCACTGCTGATTTTTGCTGGTCTGTTGAAAGGAGCAGTTAATGTTTAGTTTTTTTCTCACTTCTTTTTAATTTTTTAACCAATTTTTCATGCTTATATCTGGTAATTTGAACAACTAATTTGAAGACAGTAATATGCAATATAATAACCATTGTTGAATTCCTATTGTTTTGTTTAGTGGAATTCTGTACTGTTTCTAATATTTTTTGTTTGTTTGTTTTTACTATCTTTCATTCTTTTTTAAAATTAAAATAATTTAAAAAGTAAAGATATATATATATAGATAGATAGATAGATAGATAGATAGATAGATATAGATATATATTCAGCAGCCTGAAACAAGCCCAATGCCCTCTGTCAGTTCTGGCGGTCATCATGCCCACACAGGGCATCCTCACTGAGCTCCAGGCACAGCAGGGCTCCCCTCCTGCTGGAGGCCTCACTAGTGACCTGCCAGCTCCGGAACCTACCTGCATGCTTAGTTCCTGGCCCTGTCCTCTGTCCTCACAGCCAGCATGAGGGACTCTGTCTACCTCCTCTGACCTTACACTGACTGGCCTCCTTTGTATGGTGAAGAAACCCCTGGGAACAAAAGAGCCCACGGGGGAAGGGGAGCCCAAATCATCACTCCCTCTCATTAGTCAGCTAATGGGCTACCCTAATTCCTTTGGAGCCACGTAAGCTGCCATATTTACAGGTGCTGGTGCCACAGAGGAGGAAGTGGGCAGCTTTGGGCCATTATTCTGCTGACCACACCTTCTCCTGAGGATGGTTCCTCCCTCCTCCCCCACCTGCTGCAAATCAATCTTTGAAGGTACCAATTTTCTTTCTTTCTTTCTTTCTTTCTTTCTTTCTTTCTTTCTGTGGGTACTGGAATTGAACTCAGGACCTTGCATTTGCCAGGTAAGCCCTGAACCACTGAGCTATATTCCTGGCCCCCAGGAACCCATTTTCTGACCTAATCTTGCATCTTGGACTTTCCTTGCTCATAGAAAGTATGGATTCCTGTGGGTTGGACACATGCTTGAGTGCATGTGTGTACATACATACATATAAACACACATGTGCACACACGCATACACGCTATTGGTCCCCACCTCATTGATTGGACCAGAGGAGAACACAAGCTCCATAGAGCTGGTGTGTAGTGGTCTTTCGAGTGTGTAGAAAGCTCCTGGTTTGTGGCATCAGTCCATCAACATATATTTATTGAATTTTCAGTCAGAAGAGTGAGCTCCAGGCTGGGAACAAATGTAGCAGGGCTGGTTTCTTGTCTGCCACAGAACAGTTCTATGACGCTCTCAGGGAGCTGCATAATCCCATCTCGAGAGCAAGGACAGAGCCTCCTTCCTGCAGATTCCCTGCAGAAGGACCACATCCAGCAGCAGGCCTGGCATTCAGTAAGACTTAAACAACTGAGGGCATCGTTGCCCTTGGGGTTTGCACTTGGACAGGGAGACGGACACAAAGGCAAGTGAGAGCCAAATGTGTTAGAGGTGCATTCAGAGAAAAGTGTTGATATTCCAGAACAGTGACCCAGGCAGAAGCGGGCAGTGCAAGGTGCTGTAGATGTCTGGACATGCAAGCCAAACCTGAGCAGCAAGTTGTGTCAGAAGATGTGGGGGGAGGCATTCCAGCCAAGGAAAGAGCAGGTGCAAGAGGTGTGGGCCCACCTCTCTCTACTTAACAGGGTTAGAAGAAAAGTGACAGCGTGGAGGAGGGACACCCAGGAGCCAAGGCAGGGGATGCAGGGAACAGTGAAGAAGGAGCAGATGTGCGTGTGATTTCTAAGGTCCGAGACTCCTCCCACCTGTCTGGCGGGCCGCACACACACATGAGACACACACACAGTGGTTCTATAATCCTGGGCCTTCAGGAGCTGAGGCAGGAGGACTGTGAACCGAACAGTAGCTTAGCAACTTAGCAAAACCCTGTGTTAGAAACAAATAAGATTTTGAAAAGTGCTGTGTATGTGGCTCAGGCAAAGGCTGATTATCTATGGTTCCACAGATAAAAACACCTCAGACAAGAAGACCACGGGGGCATCTACAATGTGTCTGCTAGGATGACACATATATTCTGGGCCCACACTTCATGCCTGCATGTGCACACACACACATACGCACACTCCTTTCTGCAGTGCACACATAGGATGTAGGCCTCAGTGTACACAACTGGGACATATACACAAAACAAATACAGTACTAACCATGTGGCCAGGGGGAGGGGCAGAGTCCACTGCTCAGCAGCTCACACACACACAAACGCACACACACACACACACACATGACAGACACCTGCGTTTCCAATGTACACATTCCCCATGCACCTAAAGGCATGTGTATATTCATACAGCACACGCCCAGGTGCTACGAAGACAAGCACTTAGGAAAGCACACACTCACTGCCCATCAGTACACAAAGAGAATGGACACGCACCCTTTTTGCACACTTATCGAACACTCATGCTCACGCCCACATAGTGACATCATTTACACATGCCCAGACCCCTACACATGCCAGCAGAGCACCTACACAGAAGACCACACCAAGGCGTACTGCGGGGTGCGCTCTGTCCTCTATCTCCACCAAGCGCATGCAAACTCCTCGTTTCTTTTTGAAACATGCTGGGGTCCCAGGCAAGTGGCTGTTTGGCATGCAAGAGGCCAGGGTTACTCTCCTAGCCCAGGCAGGATGGAGGGCTGAAGACCTGGTTCGGATTCCAGTTATAGCCACCTCCCTCCCCAAGAGTCAGGGTGGTGCCTTTGCTTCCCCGAGCCCCCACTCCCCTCTCCCACCCCACTGTAATCTCCACAGCCTGTGACAATGGGATGTCATCCAAAAGCATTGCTGGGTCTTTTGCAAGAGTTCCCCATGCGAGACTCGCTGCTTGTCCCTTCCTCTCCCCTCCAAACCCAGCTGGCAGAGAGCCAGGCCAGCCCAGGGGAAGGGGGCAGAGCCTAGTGCTTGGCAGCTCTGAGCACCAGGAGGCCCCCATCAGCCTCCTCCCTGGGGCCCTATTTGGGTGATGAGCCCGGGCCGCGCGCTTGAGCGCTGTGGAGGCGAGGCCCGCGCAACATCTGCCCGGCCTATCTGGGACTAGTGGAGCGCAGCTTTCTCTGCTGTCTATGCTCATCTAAGAATTGGGTTCCAATGAGCTGGAACCTTAAGTTTTGGCAAGTTGTTTTCTCCTGCCAGCAGCCGGAGGGGGAGCTGCGACCTCCATCTGGGTTTGTGAGTGGCAGCCTCTGGCGCGAGCGCTTAGCGCTGACCCCGTTGTCGCCCGGGATTGTCACAAATGAGGGCAGGCCTCGCAGGGCATGGGCTCTTCTTGGGACCGATCCCTGCCCTGGACCGCAGGGAGCTTCCCAGTGCAGCCCAAGGCCCTCGGCTTCGGGAAAGAAGGAGGACAGGTGCGACGCCAGTGCAGCAAACTGGCAGAGAGCTGTTGATAATAGAACTCAGATGGTGTCCCTAGACCTCACTCCTAGGAGATCTGGCCAAATTAGTACAAGCCATAATTCCATGTACTCACAAGAAGCCGGTGCTGTCCTTGGAGTAGCTGTGCAGCCCCCACCAGTACCTTCCTCACCCTTCTCCTGACTTCTGAGCATACAAAGACCCAACTCAGGGCTTCGAATTCCACCCCTGTGAAACAAAAAGCCCATTTTGTAAAAGGATTTCCAAACTAAACCCACTTGTCCGAAACATTTTGCATGCAGTGGCTTTACCAAACTGTTCTTGGCCACAAGAAGGGGTGCTGAAGGGGACCGCGGCTGCTCTTCAGCTGTCCCAAAGGGTTCCCACCACACTCATTGCCCTCTTCTGCATCCTTCCTCTCAGGAGTAACACCCAAGTCTGTCCCTGTCTCCACCAGCCTGCTCACATTCAGGCCCAGGAAAATAAGTTCCTATTACTTCATGCCAAAGAAAGCCTTTTGAACATTGCTCTTGTCCAAGGGTAGGTATCCACTCCTAAAAGATTCTCATGACAGCAGCCTGGAAAACAATATATTCCTTCTGGGTATAGTAAACGGTACATGCCCGTAATACCAGCATTCTAGGAGGCTGAAGCAGGAGGAAAACAAGTTCCAGCCTATCCTGGGCAAGTTGCTAAACTAAATTTAAAATAAATAAAGAATCACTGGAAATAAAATTCATTCCAGTGAAGAATTATTAGAAAAGAACAGACAAGATAGCCTAGCATGAAGGCCTTGGGATCAATCTCCAATAGCACAAAAATAATAAAATAAAATAACAATCCTTATGTTGTTACATCATAAAATTGAGTAGTCACCAGGCAAACTTCTGGGACTTCACAAAGATCACAAAAATGAGCTCTAGAGATGAGAGCGCCTTCCATCTGATGGCGCTGCCTGACTACTATCCAGGTAAAGGGCAAGAGAACACAAGAGTTGCAAATGGAGTCTGACTCTTGCTTGTGTGGGTCTTAGAGAGAGGGTAGAAGCTGGAGCAGAAGTCCCCACCCCAAATAGTCCCCCAGGAAGCCTCTGTCTAACAGCATCCAGTATTTTTGTTCCGTGTGACAACAGAGCCTGAGCTCCACAGGTCCACCCCCACCCCAAGTCGCAAGAGCTCCTCCAGGCCGGGGGATGAGGAAGGGCAGGCAAGTTACAGGCCTCCTCCACAGTGTTGACTGGGGACCATTCATGTGCAGGAGAAGTCCCCCTGAACAGAGTCTGTCTATTCCCCCACAAGCCCAGGATTATGTGCCAGGACAATGAGTCATTAGTTCCCTGGCCCGGCCTCGGTCTGGGACACACCCACTCAGCCATGGCCCTGCTATACGAGGGCCACCGGTGACTCCAGGCAGGATGAGTTCTCCACAGAGAGCTTGGGGAGGCAACCTGGAGAAAGAAGGTTCTGTGGGGAACTTGGAGGCCTGGGCCCCAGAGAAGGATGCCCACATCCATGTGTGCTGACTCCCTCCAGAGTTCATATCTCACCCGTGCAAACATGAGCCCCTTCCCCCCTGCAGCACTGTCCTTAGGGACTCTGAATGTGTTGGCTGACTTTGACTTCAAAGGTATGGAGCCTCCTGATGGATGGTGTGGACAACTTCCTTTCTGCATCTAAGAAGCTTCCAGAAAAGCTTTGTCCATAAGAGAAACATATTTCTCTCATCAGTCATGGACACCACCCACATGTCTTTGTTGATGGAAAACTGGATGAAGAACCAACCAGTTGTCTTGAGTGAGCTTCAGTTTTGTGGTTCTTTCTAGGGTTGCACTTGAGACTTGCTTCACAGGACTGTTGTGTAGATTAAATGAAACAAAAAGAATGATGCAAACATGCTACACTACGATCTGTGTATCTCCTGAGTATTGTCTGGCATCTTCCTCAGAACTTCCATAACTGGGCTCCAGGAAGCACAGGCTCTGCCTTAGTTACTTCTCTCATTGCTGAGGTAAAACACCCAACACCAAAAGTTAAAGGAAAAAAGGTTCATTGGGTGCACAGTTTGTAAAGGTTTCAGTTGACAACCAGCTGGCTCCAAGGCAGGGGGCATGGCAGACAGGCATCCCAGAAGAGAAACAGTCAGTGGTAGGCAGAAGGTTGCAAGTAAGCCAGCAACCAGTGGCTGGCCATGGGTCTTTCAAACCCTTCTATCTTCTCCCGGCTACTCACGGCAGGTGCCTTCACACCTTGAATCCTGGTGCCCTTGATTGTAATATTACACCATGAATCAATCCCAGAATCACATACTCCAGATGCAGCCCCCTCTACAAAAGCCTCACCAATGACCACATGAGGATCTAGGGGACATCTAGACACAGCTATAATAGCGTCTTCCTGCTCAGCTGGGAATACAAAAAGGAAACTGATTCTGGACAAGTTAAGTGGCCCAAGTTCACACAGCTTATAAAAATCATATTATGTGGCAGATTAATAGGGTGGTAAGATAACAAAATGTGAACACTCAGACAATTTAGAGGCATAAACAATGTTTTAGTGGTTCATAAGTACTTTAAAAAGCATACATATCAATTGGCAATGGGTATGCTAATAATAAAGCTAGTTTATCTATCTATTCAATAAAAACCACTTCTATGTTTCTGCCACTGTTTCAACCCCCCAGGCAAATTATTTCCTGAAATAGATGTTGCAAACCTGCAGGTAATCTTGATTGGTTTTTCTCATGTGTCCTCCCAGGAGCAAATATTACTTATCTGTTCAACAAATATATGTATTCAGCTCCTCCTTTGGCACTGGGGACAACACTGCTACTGGAAAGAGAAATGGAACTTACAAATCAGTCACATTCTGTACCAAATCACTCTTTTGAGGGGGCCTGTCCCATGCACTGCTAGAGTTACTGGCAGCCCTGGCCTCTGCCTACTGGGTGCCTGTTCCACCCTCAAAAGGTGACAGTCAGAGTGTACCCAACCCTTCCAACACTCCAGGAGACAAAACACCCCAGTGGAGACCCACTACTGCAAAGAGTCACTTCTCAGACTCTGCACAGGGGCTCAGGACCAGGCCACACCAGCCCCATCGGTAGAATGGATGTCACCAGAGATATAGGGCCTGCTAGAGGGTCTGGCAAGGGGCCAAGAGGGTGAGAGAGGTGAACTTTGCAAACCTTGGAGGTAGAGGGAGCAATGTGACCCACGACATGGGGGGATGTGTGGCCCTGACCTGGGGTTTGTGCTGCTCCTGATAAAGACAAAGGGTGGAGCTGTTCAATGCGAGGTTGATGCAACCCTGGGAGAAAATGTAAGAGTATGTATTCCAGAAAGCTTAGCAAAGCTAAAGCCATCATCCAAAGTTTGATTCACTAACAGGAACAAATGCAAATTCTTTTATTGTATTAAAAAAAAATCTAGTTATTATGACAGAGAACCCCTGAAGAGTTGGAAGGCAGAAGATTTTAGAAGGCTTGGGGGTAAGCCAGTACCTATCCTTCATTTGCATATGAGAAAGCACTACAGTGCTGTTCAAGCGCAGATCCCTGGGTCCTGCCCCAGCTTTTGTGGTTCAGAAGGTCTTCAGTGGAGCAAAGGACGCTGCAGTTGGTTCAGGCCTCAGTGCTGGTGTCAGCCTCATTTCCAAAGATGTGAATAGCAACCAGTCACATTAATAGAGATACGGCATCTGATGCAAGAAGACATGCCCTTATCAACTGAGCTGCACTTGGTGTGCCAGGGACACCGTACTTTAAAGGGATCTCTGGGAAGCTGGAGGATGCCAGGGAAGGTGCGAGAACTAGGCGGTATGGGAAGTGGTTGAGGAATGTGAGGTGTTTGGCCCAGGAAAGAGCCGCGATGGGAAGAATTCAGGAGGTGCCTTGAAATAGCTGAGAAGCTGTTCTGTAAAACATGGGTTTCATTCAGTTTTTATCCCCCAAAGTCAGCCACAATTAGTCCAAGAGAGGGACAGTAAGAAGTGTGAGGTCTACGGCTTGCTTTGGATATGGAGTGAAATCCTGCAGCAACACTGAAATAATGCAAGCTCCAAAGGTCATTGAAAGTGACTTAGCAGCCCTATGAAAAATAAATCTATCAGGTGACATTAATTTTAACAACAAATATTATTTAACCTAATACTTCCAATACATTTCCTGTTGGTGTGTGATCAACAAGAAAAGTACCAAAGAGATAGTTTGCATTTCTGTTTGCATTCCATGTGCTAAAGCCAGCGTGGGCTTTACACTCGTGGCACATCCACATCTGGACCAGACACACACCAGCAGCACTCCATGGCCACATCTGTCAGCCACAATCTAAGAAATCAGCTGCCATGAGGTGACTGATTGCTAACCTGCTACTGCTGTTTGCATTCTGGGATATTCATACTCCACTCTTATATTCCCATTGTAAATTAAAATGAACTCATTGTAAGTCCTGGTATACGGTTTTGAGAATTTCGTAATATGTTTTAAGATATGGAGAGGCAGCCTGAGGCAGCCTAATTTGAAATGGTAGCAGAGCTTTTTTGCTTATGAGATATAGGAGATTCAGCGTGATTTGCCCTAGCCTGAGAACATCCTCAAATAGTTGATTGCTGGGCGTTCGACAAAGCTCAGAGGTTCTGTGGCTTCCAGCAGAGCGGGGTCCAGCCATGCAGGGGTGTCCCCGGGAACTTGCTCCTAGAACTCCCAGGCGCACTGCTGCCTTTGTGCTTGGTCTGGATTCCCGATGTCGAAACGTGGCTGCTGTGAGCTCCAGTCCAAAATCCCCCTGGCAGTGAGCAGGGTGGTCAGTGGACGGTGAGTCGCTTCTCTTCTCCTATAGCGCCAACCATCCTGCGTCCACAGATCCTCAGTGTATCACAGAACCCGTGCCTTGTGAAGTGCGCAGTGTGACTGCCAGATACAGTGGATGTTTACATTTTTAAAAACATGACAACAAAGGACACATTGCTGTTAGTCCTCCTCCCAGTCTCCCTCTCTTCAAGCGCACCTATCCCACTGTTCTTGCCGCCTTCTGAAGCAGCTCTGGCAGTCTCCTTCGGCAAGTGCCTTTCATTGTACTCTCACGGCTACCTCCGTGTCCTGAGTAGATCCAAGTGCTCCCCTTTGATGGTCAGCTTGACTCTGAGGAAGAGGCGGAAGTCATTCTGTGCAGATGTGGTGAGTAGGGCGGAGGGGGACATACTCACCCTCTTGCTTTTACTAGGCTGCCTTTCTTTGGACGACACTTGACAGAAACAGTCAGCATGTTTGTGCTTGCATGAGGAACTGCTTCAGAAAGTAGCCAGAATGATGGCGCTCGAAGCCGGGGCGCTATTTTAGGAGGAGTGGTGGCAGTGTCTCTGTTGCTGTGATAAAGCCTTTTGTAAATGAAGTGTTCTCTCTTTTGATCCCTCCCTGTGTGCATGTAGTCAGGGCTGAGCCTTGGGGAGGGTGGGTACAGGTTCCCTCGGGTGAAAGCAGGGATTCGCTGGCTCCTTAGAGTTGGGCATTAGTGACAGAGGCTGGAGCTTACCTTCCTCCTAGGTCACTGTTCTTGAAAAGACCACATTGGTATTTTCTGCACAAGCCCTGTTTGAATTGCCCCACATCAGGAGCTGCATCAAGGGTAGCGATTGTAAGTAGTGAGGCCACATGTGAGTCCTTCTTTCTCCTGAGAAATCTACCTAAAGAAGGCTTGTCCTGTGTGTGGCTGACTTTGGGTGGCAGACTAAGGTTACAATGAAACTGCAGAGTTTGAAGGATAAAGCTATATGTTTATAAAATTCCCGGAAAGTTGAGAAGAATGACGTCTGCAATCTTCTGCCTTCATCCACCAAGTTTTTAACCTGTATGGTGACTGCCCCTCCCTTAGGGTCTCTGGACACAAGGAGGTGAGAATCTGGAAGGTCTGGAAGGCCCACTGCCCACCATCCTCAGGTCCTGCGCATCGAGGCACGGGCAGGGCTCTGCTCTGATCCTCACCTCGTGCAGCCCCCTCACAGGCAGGCTTTGTTTACTCGAGTCGCATGCTCCACTTTGCACTAGTCTCCCGTAAGATTTGGTTTCCACAGAGTTAAATACTTTCTCTGCTCATAGTCAAAAACTGAGTGGTTCTCAAATGCATCCGGGTATCTAGACAGGGCCACTGGCAGATGCCTGAAATTCTCTGATGAGCAATGGATTTGGAAAAAATAAAACCAAAAGGCTCCAAAATTTGGCCAAGCTAAAGGACTTACAGGGATAAGATATCATTAGTTACATAAAGTACGATTCTTTATCTAAAACTAAGGTTCACTTAGAAGTTACAGTGGTGGGAAAATAGTAGTTATAGAGGGATAGGTTTCCCTTACAAGCCATCAGATGTACTATTTGCCTAATGCATGGGCTCCTATTCAACCCTCAAGATCCCCCAGAGGTTTACTGACCCTTTCCCTCAGGGATCTCCATTCTCTGTTCAGTTTTACCTCTTTACCTCCTTATTGCACTGGCCTGATCCTGAAAGGCAGGGTGGTTTAATGGAGTTGGACTGTCACAGACTCAAATCTCAGCTCGGTCTTCACTCCCCCCCTCCCCTTTCTTTCCCCTCCCCTCCCCCTCTCTTCCCTCGTCCTCCCCCTCCCGCCCCTCCCCTCCCCTCTCCTTTCCTTTCTCTCCTTTTCTTCCCTGTCCCTTTTTCCCTTTCTTCTTTTCTTCCTTCCCTCCATCTGTCTATCTCTCTTTGTCTCTCTGCGTCTCTGTGTCTTGCTCTCTCTGTGTCTCTCTGTCTCTGTCTCTGTCTCCCTGTCTCTCTCTGCCTCTCTCTGTCTCTCTATCACTCTCTGTTGGTCTTTCTCCCCCCCATCTCTCTTTTTCTGCATTACCAGGGATTGAACCAAACTCTATTCTCAGCCCTTTTTACTCTTTATTTTGAGACAGCGTCATGCTAAGTCACTAAGCTGCCCAGACTAGACTCAACTTTGAGCACCTCCTGCCATAACTTCTCAGAGTGCTGAGATTATAGGCCTGCTCAACCAGGCTAGCTACAGATGTATCATTTCTTAACAGATTATCTAGAAAGCTTTAAACTTTGTCCAGGTTTTAGTTTCTTCGGCATTTAAAAAATACAAAGTTCTGTCAGACTACTCTTTAAAAAAATGTATGAGTTAATGTATGTAAATGTCTAGGTGTGTAGTCACTCAATAAATAGCAACATTATAATTATTATCACACTGTACTGTGGTTATTTGTTTAGAAATCTATCTGGCCCATTAGACTCTGGCTTCCTCTAGGGCAGCGACTGTGTCTTGTTAAATTTTGTGTCTCAATCCAGAGTGTAAAGAAATAGATGTCTGTTGAAACAATAATGTGAATAAACCAGTGGATGCCTAGAGATAAGGAGGCTGTCCGCAGCTGCTGTCCGGGGCACTGTGGCCCTTTACCGGCCGTGTTGTGCTGAATGCTTTCATGTTCAGTGGAAGGCTTAGCACCTTGATAGACTGACTCCCATGAATGTCAGGCTGCTTTCCAACCTCACGCCCCTTTCCATGCCCTCATTTTGAACTGGAGAACCTGCCTATGAGCTTTTCATGGAGACCCAAACTCATCTCAGAGTCCGCCAGGCCACCGCAGCCCTGCCACATCCAAGCCTGAAACTGCAAACTAGGAAGTGATACAAAGCAGGGCTTCTCCATCCATGCCTCAGCCCATCGAATCAGAGGCAGCGTGGCTGGTTGAACTCCCTTATAAAAAGCTATCTTGTTTGGACCCAATAGCTCCTTTCAGTGCAGGATGTTAATCTTGTTCTAACCATATTTTATAAATACAAAGCCAGATCCAGTGGTTCCACTGAGACCGCATTTCCTAATCATGAGGGAAATGGCATTTACAGGAACATCTGAAATGTTCCTTCAGTAGCCTGCATTTTTGTAAGCCCCATATGAAGCCTTCATGTGGGCATGACTAATGGATCCACCTAATTAAATTTTTACAGCATTCCAGGACTGGAGTGTCAAATGTTTGCTTCCAGCTTGTCTCCTTGTAACACTGTCAAATAAGTCTCCCATCCCACCCCCTCCTACACACACCTTGTTTAGGGGCTGTAGGCTGCATTCCAAGGCCATATGAAATCAGAATTGGGTTGATGAGGATGCAGAAATGGATTGCCAAAGAGTCAGATTCTGGAAGTGGAGGTTCCAGTGGACACAGTGGTTTACACCACCGCCAGAGGGGCCAAGAGGTGATTCTTCTGTGCCAGGACCTACCTAGCCCTTGTTCATTGTTCTTTGCCCTAACCACTCCACCTCCCTACCCCATCTGCATGAAAACATGCACACTCAAATGAGTCCACCTGCACATGCCTGCACACACCTGCCCTGGTAACACATGATTTGCAAACAACCCTGGTGCCCCCATGTTAGAGAACAAGGACTCTATTCCTGGGCTCGTACCAAGCCAAACCATCAAAGATTTTCCTTTCTAATTCATCTTAGGAAAATCACTAACCACAAGTAATTCAGAAAACTGTCTCCTTCCAAGAGCGCCATCCTAATGTGGGAATCTGTCCACTCTGTGACAAATGGTTGACTCAAGTCAGGGTGAGACAAAGTGGTCAGAAACTCATGATGCAACCCAGCAGGATTTCTTGGCAACCATGCCTCCTGGGCCCAATCCTTAAATGGCTGATCCCAGAACCAGATCAAAGGACAAGCACTCTGGGACCAACAGGGCCTTGGAATCAGGTGGCCCTATAGCAGCTTCCGTTGGCATCAGGTATAGAAGTTTGAATAAGTTACATGGTCCAACTGAGCCTTAAGCTCTTTTTCTATAAGCTAACAACTTAAGGGGTCTCTTTCCCCATTCCTAAGGAAAGAAAAATATGCCAAGCCTGGGGTATTGGTGGATCCAGTGATGAGAAGAGACTGACTGGTGGTTAACCTGGAAGAACCTCTACCTTCCACAGACTTCCACTTGGGGAAGTTCTCCCTGTGAATCCAGATTTTGTCACTGATGATTTAGAAAGCTTTGTGCAAGTTTCTCAGCCTCTCTCATGCCCAGAAGTATGACCTGGTGTTCTTTTGGTCACCTAGGGAAGAGTCTGTGGCCTGAGTCACCTGGGCCACAGGAAATAGCCTACCTGTATTTAGTCTTTGGGTAGTAAGATAAACTGATTCTCAGAAGGGAAGGGTTTTTTTCCCCCTTGAATTGGAACATTTCTTCCTAAAGGGAGTTGCTTTTGTAGGCAGAGAACAAATAGTGTTGTGAAAGTGGTGAAATGGTTTTAATGATGCATTGCAAGAAGACATATGGGTTCTTGGACTCAATATGACTGTCATTCCTCAGCTCTGTGTTCTCAGGCAATGGCCTTAATCTCTCTGAGTCCAAGGTTCAAAACCTGCTCTGTGCTTAGGTAAATGTGTTCATCTTGAGACCGTACTCAAGTGGAGTCCTACATGCATGTGTTGATACTGAGTTGTTTCTTTGGTTTGAAAAGCTAAAGAGTAAATAAGGATCAGTATGTCCAAAAGGGGTTGTGAAATAGGAAGAAAAAATTCAAATAGGAAGGGGTCGGTGCGGTGGGACGTAAAGAAGAGAAAAGCAAAGCAGATGAGAAAAGAAGAAAAAAAAGAAAATAAAACTTTTGCAAATGTGGAGGGAAGATGGGGTTGAAGGGAGAGTAGGCAATGGGAAAAAATGGATCAAGTTATATCATGCACAGGAACACATTCTCTGTATGAATGTGGTCATTTTGTATATTTAAAATGTACCAATAAAATCTGATTTAGAAAGAAATAAAAGACCTGCTCTGTGGCTTTTCAGGGTGCTGAGCACAGAGTGCTATGTTAAATGTATGAGGAGCTGTCAGCACCAAGGGGGCAGGGTCTTCTCCAGAGGTCCCCAACTCTGCTCACCCTTCTCCTGCCTGAGCAGAGAGCCAGCACTATATCTGGAGGGGACTCTGCATTTCACTCTGGGCTCATTTTGGGTAAGCGCATTGTTTGATTGGCCACCAAAGGAGGTTGGCAGATAAGGGCCACCAATAATTTGTCCAGTCCCTTCAAATGTGAAGCGTAGAGTCGCCATGAGATCCATCAACTCTGCTTCTAAGTATATCCCCCCAGGAACTGAAAACAGATGTTCGAACAAATATTTGCACAATAGCATTCATCGTAGTCCTAATCACAATATCGCAAAGACGAAATCCAGATGCTCATCAACTAATGGGTTGATAACCAAAATGCTATCTCACCTCACAGTGGAATAGTATTCAGTCATAGAAAGAAGGCCTGGTGCCTACTGCAACCTGGATGACCTTGAAATCATTATGTTAGCAAAAGCAGACACAAACAGTCGTGTGTTGTACGATCGTATTTCTAAGCAATCTCCAGATTAAGCAAATCCCTAAAGACAGGAAAGAAGTTAGGTGTTGCTGGAGGGCATGGAAAGGTGGAAATGTGGAGTGAGAGCTTAAGAGGCACAAGGTTTTCACCAGGGGAGGTGAGAGTGGCTTGGAACTTGAGCTGACATTTGCTTGAGGAACTGGAGGAACTGTCAGCGTTGCCACTGAGTTGCACACCTTAAGATGCTGAGGGAACTTTTACCTTAAAGAAAAAAAAAAAAAAACAAACTTCCAAATCAGTGTGTGGGTGTTTCAATGCCAAACTGAAGAAAATAGGAAGGAAAGAAGAGAGAGAGAGAGAGAGAGAGAGAGAGAGAGAGAGAGAGAGAGAGAGAGAGA
>NDGM011248207.1:10706-21797 GCA_002564305.1 Octomys mimax
GATGGAGAGATGGATGGATGGATGGATGGATGGATGGATGGATGGAGAGATGGATGGATGGATGGAGATATGGAGGGATGGATGGATGGGTTGGTGTGAGGATGGACAGATGGATAGATGATGGCTCATTTAGAGCAGAATTTAGAGAAGGCTTCTCAATGACCTGAAGGTTGAGTAAAATTAGTCAAGCAGAGTAAAGAGAGTGTTGAAAAAAGGTTGAAGAGTTGTAGAGGTCCTTGGGGTAGAAAAGAACTTGACAGATTGAGAGCAAAGGACAGCATGTGGAGGCCATTAGCAGAAGGGGTCTGCCCCACCAAGCTGGAGCTTGCATGAGGCTCAAATGACCAAGAGCAGGTGATTTGTGTGCACAGAGAGCGTGGCTGATACTGCACGCTGTGCCAGAGCAGTGGGCTTGCTGGGATGAGAGCCTCCTGGGGAATGATTATGTGAAATGTGTGTGTGTGTGTGTGTGTGTGTGTGCCTGTATGTGTGCACACACATGTGCATGTGTGTGCACATTTGCACTTGCTTGTGTAATTTAAAACAGCTATAATAATCTGAGCTTAAAGTAGGAATATCTGGCAGGAATTAAATCAGGTTGTAGACAAAAACATGCTTTATTTGAGCTATATCAATGGCAACCCTACAGGGTTGTCGCTATTTTTATCATCTCATTTTATAGACAGAAGTAAGATTGAATGGTTAGATCACTATTGGGAGCCAAGCAGCATGGCTCCTGGACACCTTGGGCCTTAAGCACGGGCTCAGATCAGAGCCCGCAGAGACGGCATCTCTGCTCCAGGGCCCATGTGTTCTGTGGCAGAGGTTCCACATGCCAGACCTTTGACCTCCAAGGACTGTGGTTTGTGCTGTACCCATCTCTGAGCCAGGAAATAAGATACAGGAGACCCCTGAGGACCTTCACCTTTGGAGGAGAAGATTCCTTAAAAGACAGGGTTTGTTAGGTCAAAGGAAAGTGACGTGGATGGTAGAAGGACACTGTGATGCCGAGTGCAGCTCACAGCTGACGAACCTGGTGTCTTCTGGTCCCTGAAGTTATCCAGCCCCCTGCCACCCTTCACCCAATCCTGTGCATAGCGGATGCCCTTCGAGAAGGGAAGACCTCTCCATATCCAGCCGGTAGCACCCGAACTCCCAAGTGAGCCTCGCATGGCTGCATTTCTCAAGGTGCTCCAAATGATCCCTTCGGGTCTCGCCACGCTGGTCTTCTCATGGTCCTCCAAACCCTGAGTCTTTGCATCCAGTGCACACACTGTGTCTTTGGCTGAAGTATTTTTTCTCGTCCTATTCTGCTTGTGAGGTATCTTCCATGAAGCCTACCCACTGGACATCAACTCCCTTCCTGAGCGCCCACCACGTGGTGGGCACGGGTTTTGCACGTGGCCGTATTTGTCTTTTAGGATGCGCTGCATTGCCTTCCCTGGGTGTTCACTGCGGAGCACCTGACACATGTGGCACACACTCCTGATGCTCTCAGAGGCAACCACCCGTCATCAAAGGCAGTCGGGAGCAATGCATCTCGTGCAGGGGTATGTGTCACATTTACAGGACACACAAGTGTCTCTATGAAATGGGAATCCTTTAGTATCTGCCTGAACACTATGTATGTACTTAGGGGTGCTGTGGACTGAACCCAGGTCTTCACACCAAGCTATATCCCCAACTCTTTTTTTTTAAAAATTATGTTGAATCAGAGCCTCACTAAGTTGCTAAGTTATTCAGGCTGGGCTCAAATGTCCCATTCCTGCCTCAGCTTCCCAGAGTGCTGGGATTAGCAATTGTGTTCCACTGTACTCAGGTTCACTGTATTTATTTTTATAAATTTAATTGTAAGGCAAGAAACATAGGATTGTGGTTTGGATCTAGGTGTACCCCCAAAGCATCAGGCAGCTACTGAGGAGGACTTCTAGAGTTTGTGATTAATGCATGACCCAGCGTGGGGGTTCCGGGTACGAGCTCTACACCTGCCTGGGCGGGTAGCCTGGGCGCAGTCGAGGAGGAGGAGACGGCGGGTAGCCTGAGTGCAGTCGAGGAGGAGGAGACGGCTCGCGCTCTGCCTCTACCCCTCCGTTTTCGCGCTTGTTTCTTTTGCTGCTTTCTGCCACCATGAGCTGCGGCCCTCTGCCCTGCGCCACTCTGCCTTGGAGCCAGCTGAGTGTGGACTGAACCCTCCACACACCGTGAGTTAAGCAAACCTCTCCTTCCTTTATTTTGGGTGTCAGATGTTTTATCTCAGCAATGAGAGAAGAGTAACCAAGACACAGAGCTAGGACATTCACTATTCTAACATAAAACTTTAAACATAAAATTTACATTTAAATACAAATACATTTAAAAAACAAGGTATTAGTACAGTTGTATGCAGATGTGCGGGAGATTTCTGAGCCAACGCGTGGATGCGTGAAGCCGGGAACACCTCGTGCCGTGAAGTCAGCGCTGCCCCACTGCTGGTGGCTGGATCTCGGGATGTGCCAGCCACCCACGTGTCAAGGTGTGCTCTGCATCTTGGCGCCGTGAGGAGGTGTGGGAGCCTTCAGGGCCCAGGAGAGGCTGCAGGCACCGGGCCAGTGTCCTCCGAGGGGAGCAGGCATTGCCACTTGGACAGAGGGCCTCCCTCGGTGCTGAGCAAGTGCTCGACTCTGAGCCGCAGTTTCCTGGCCCAAGCAACAGATCTTTAAACATCCCATTTGTCTACAATGACAGATTTCTCAAAGTTAAGAAGTTTAAATGTCTAAGACAGTAAAACAAAATCCAGGGTGACCAAAAGAAACTTTGAATAAATTTAAGATATTACTTTATGTCCAGTGCTTTCTAGTTTTAATCCCAAAGTAAGGGCTTAGTGAATTGGTTCGATAAGGTGCTGAAATTTCTGGTGTTCTAGTCTGACTGTTAAATTGCCTGCCTCCTCCCATAAGAATACGGAGTTGCTAGCTACTGTTTACGGTGTGCCCAGCATCGCAGGTTATTACTGCTATGAAAATGCGTGGTGGGCGTTGTCACTCCTGTTGTAAAAGTCAAGAAATGAGATGAGAAAATTAAATGCGAGGTTGAAACACACACTGCTAACCTAGGGCCGGCCCTCCCTGCCTCCGCAGTTTAGTTCTCTGAGGCTCTACCTTGCTCAGTCATCACAGGAGCCAACCAGCTCGGTAGTTCGCTGGTATCAGAATTCAGAGCTGTCTCCAACGCAGACACCAAGAGATAGGATTCGGTCTGTAGTCTTAGGGGGTTCTGCTGTGAAGGGTTGGAAAGAAATGGCTAAGACGCAGTTGTCACTCTTACTGTCACCACTGGTTGGTAATTAGTCAAAACCAGCATCTCAGCTCTTTATCTGGAATATCACATTCGGTGCTCTTAACCTCATCCTATACGTGCATCTGAATAAGATTCAAGACCTCCTACTCGCCAGGCAGGCGCCCTGCAACTGAGCTAAGGTCCTGGTCCTACATGAGCATTCTTTACGTCCACTCCACTGGAAAGACAGCAGGGACACAGAGCAATAGCCGCGTTACGCAGCTGCACCCAGGACTGGGGCCCAGCGTGCGGGGCAGCAGCAGATCTGCGCATGCGCTTCGGTAGGCCTTGCTTCTTTACGTAACTCAAGCCTTCTACGTAACTCAGTCCCTTTGTGATAGGCCTTTTCTTCTTGCCTTTTCTTCCCCACCCAGTGCAGATGGGATACTTAGGTGGCCTTAGGCCGTGTGTGGATTTTCTACTAAAAAAGAAAAAAAAAAAAAAATATGTTTATGGACCAGGGTAGTGAATTGCTAAAGAACCTGGAGTGGAAATCTGCGGCATGAATTCCATGATCACACAGCCCGGTCTCACAATTTTTTCCACTTCATCCAATTTGGATGTGATAAAAGAAAGCAGCTATGTGGTGCCAAAGCTCCAACATTTTGTTTTCTCCTAGCAGAGTTTAGTTCCAAAAGAAAACCTATACAATTTGCTACTTCTGAAACTCTGCGGGTCTCAGCACAACGATATTTAGGGATGTTAATGAGAAATACCCAAGGGAAACGGTAATCGTTCAAGGGGGAAAAAAGACATACGTTTTCCATGTCAAGGAAAAGATATTCCCGTGTTGTAAGGGGGCCAAATTATGAGAATTAGCCACACTTTTTTTATAGCACCTGCCGGAGTGGTTAGGTAATCTCTGCTCAATTTCATCATGTGGTACATGCAGGATCTGGCATTTAGGGACGACACACGCCAAAAGGAAAATACCTTTTTGTTCTAAAAGAGAGTAAGCAATTCAATGGGTGGTTTTCACCTGTCGGGGGTTATCGGAAGCTGTTATTTGGAAGCTGCTACTGGAAGAGTGAAATGGAAAGACACAGCTTGCCAGATAGACGAGTACTGCAGCAGCAGCCTTCGGCCTCCGCTGAGGCTACCATTTGACAGGCAAACAGAGGAGTGACACTTCCTGCCACAGTAGGTTTTTTGCAGTGTCTTGCTGTGTGTATAGTCCAGCAGAGCTGAACCCACCATGTGATCCAGGCTGGCTTCGAATTCGAAACCTTCCAGCCACAGCCCTGGGAGTGCTGGGATTACGGGTGTGCGCCACCACTCTCAGCCTCGCACGCTGATGGCAAAAGCCACGGGAAGGACTCAAGTGGCGCCAGGGTTTGTACAGCTTGCCAGCACGTTCCAGCACCAACAAAGAAAAAAGCCCACAAAAACAAAAAGGCTAACGTTGATCGACAATTTCTCTTCTTCCAACCCTGGCAGCCTAGAAATGATGGAGAAAGATGAGAATGAGCGGGAGGCTGCACGCTGAACCAGGGACACTCCCAGTCTCTGTGGGCGTTTACGTTTATCCTAGAACAGCTCTTAGCACAGGCTGCGACCGTCTCCAGGCTCTGTGGGCCCCAGATCTCATCAGGTAGGAAGAATACGCGCTGAGTGTACAATAGGCAAATGAATCATTTTTATCTGATGCCAACACTACAAGGAACATGTTGGCTTTAATAGGGTGAATCACAGGAAACTGTCACTATTCAACTGTTTTTGAACTAGCAAATGTCAATTTTCATGGTTCAGCCTAGTATTTTAAGATGTAAATAAACCCCAAGGAAAAAAACTGTTAGTTTTGGACTTCTAACAAGATTAGAATTGCACTGGAGTTTGTTCAAGTTTACAGAAGCTATGGTGATTTGAATATTTTTGCTTCCATGTTGCATTTGGAGGTGGTGGGCTGAAAAATAAATAGACTGCAAAGTGCCCTCTGGCATTCCTAAGCATTAAGTCAGCCTGGTTCAGCACAGCTGATACTTGCAAAATTATCATAAATCCAAACAAGCAAATCATAAAGCATTATCATAAGCCCAAGCAAACAGATCATAAGTTGACAATGCAGAATTCAAGTGATTGAGTGTTTTCTTTGTCCATCTGCATGATAATTAAATGCTGCAGCAAAGCATAGCTGGCTTTTCCCCTTAAGAAACTCTAGCCATCCTGAGAATCTGTTGCCTGTGCTATGAAAGGACGATTAAAATGAGATAAAGAGGCCTGTGCACGAAGACTTATAAGAAGCGATCAAAAATCAAAGTGAAAGCTAAAGTCTAGAAATGTATTATAGTAAAAGCCACATTGCCACAAATCTCCCCGACAGCACGCCCCTTCGCTTGGAACGCGCGCACCCTACCATTCTTGCCACTATCAGAGCATTTCTGTGACTCCTATGCTGTATCTCTGAGAGTCTTGCTTAAAGAACAAACAAAAAGGAAGAAAATGGGGAGCTCTGCTGCCGAGTGCTGCCTGGTGTGGAGGCAGGCTCCCTGGCACCCCATGGCGTGCCCTCCTGCACCTTGCACCTCAGATCTGGCACAGAGCGACTCCTGGTTCTTCCCAAGTCCAGATGGCCATAAAAGGGGACTGTTCTGAATGGGCCAGGACAGCAGACAGCCAGGACAGTGCACCTGAAGCCCCTCCGGAAAGAAGCCCCCAGAGCGACGCGTCTTTGAGGCCGTAAGGTCTTAGTTTACACTCCCACTGTATTTTTCAGTCCCACCTTGTAGGCACCGTGTTGCCCTTGAGGTCTACCTAGGAAATCCGCTTTTCTCCCACAGAACCACCTTCCCATAAGTGAAAATAAAGTGACTCCTTAAGCTGACTGCTGCAGAAACCAAGGGTCACCTCCACGCCAGGGGGAACAATTAGCTGACCAGGAAATTAGATCTGGTCATCTCTTTAATTTTAATATTTTCAGAACTGCATAGAAGTGGGGCGCAACGTGAGGCTCCTCCCTGCAGCTCTTGCGCAGACTTGCAAATTGTTCAGTTGTTCGTCTTTTGTTGTCTCCTTTTCTCTCACTTGCTCTGTCTATCTGGAGAGTCATAAATCATCAAAGATACATGTGAAGGATTTTTCAGGGGGCGTAAAATCTCTCCTTGTCAGCTGTGCATCTCCCCGCACCTCCTCCGGTTAACCAACACAGCAAAGAATCACAGACAGATTGTGTCTCTGGGAAGTGGCAGGCTACCAGGAACTACTCCTAGCGCAGTGCCTTCCATACTACAGAGCTCAACTTTCCTTCCTTCAGGAAAGAGACATGGGTCACAGCACCATGTCCCCACAGTGCGGGTGACGGTGATACAGCCGGTACCTTCAGCGGCAAGGCAGAGCTCTGAGAAATCAATTTCAAGCAGATTGCACTATCTTCTTCCTGTCAGTGCATGCCCTAATTTTCACAGCAAAGCCTTTGGAGAAATGTGTTCTTTTCACCCTACCTTGAGCCTGCTCTGCAGTAACCTGTTAATAGAGCTCCTTGCCTCCGTTTCCTCCTTTCCGCCCGCTAACTCATCCTGCACCCGTTCCACCTTCTGAAAACCCAATACATGTCACTTCATTCTCTTGGTCAGAAATGCTCTTCCTTGTCCTGTCAAACAGCACAGATCTCAAGCCCTTTAGTCTGGGACTGGTCACCTGGTGTGACCTTGGGAGGCTGCTCTGTTGTCACAACATCAAAACCCTGCCCTGCCACCTGAGAAACACAGAAGAACCTTGGTTGGCAGGCATAGTTCATGCTAGTAATACGCTAGTCACCCAGACATCCTGTATGGCAAAGTGCATTCCACATAAAAAATCATGGAAAGTCTGATTATTTGTTCTACAATCTAAAAATATTCATATAAAAGGATGACAATACTGTAACATAACACGAAGTAATACAAATGCAAAATATAAAGAAAAGCAAGCAACATGCTCTTAAACATTTGAAACCTTTGTAGCTGGTGTTAGAGAGGAGGGCCTTAGTCCACTACCACACACAATACCACAGAGTCACTGGCTCCACTGGCTCCATGCAATCCTTTGCTTTTCATGCAGCTTAAGGGGGCCAGGGAGACAGCTCAGTGGAATAAACGCTTGCCTGGAAGTCACAAGGTCCTGGTGCCACAAAACAAAAAAACTTGTGCTCACTTCAGCAGCACATATACTAAAACTGGAACATGCAGCTTGAACAAGGAAACTGTCCAATGACACCTGCTTTTGCCTCGTTTTGGAGCTTTTCCAGAAATGTGGCTTTGCATGGCCATCAAGCAGATTCCTCGCTCACAGCGCCACAGCTTTATTCAGGTGGTGTTTTCCGTGCATTTCGCACAGCTCCCCGTATTTTACACACCTCCCTAATCTCCTTTGAAATGAAGGGTTCCTTTGCTTTTATTCTCCTCCTCCTCTGCAGAAGGGGTCTCCTCCATAACCTCTTGCTGTTGAAACAGAATCATCTATAAACTCTGAGAGAGAGAAAGAGACAGACAGACAGACAGACAGACAGACACAGACACAGACACAGAGAGAAAACCACTGGCTTAGCTGTGATCACGTGATGTCTGGCATCACGTATGACTGCCGCTGCAGGGCATCACTCATTTACCAAGCTAACATTTCTCAGAAACGTCTGCTCATCTTGTAGGTCACTCACAGAACAAGTCACCCAAATCTGATTGTTCTTGCTTCCCTAATCTCTAAGTGACCTAGCAGCAGCAGTTGGGACAGAATGATGGGCTTGGGATGATGCTGGCAAGGGCAGGTGGTTGAGGGGGCCAGCTTGGCAGGTGACAGTGAAAAAGGTGGTACCCATGGTGGCGGCCGGTGTGGCTCCTGCCAGCCTCCAATAGAGACATCATCCTTGCTTTTGGTCACACTTTCAGATTCTTCATCCAGGCTAGTGAAAAGGAACAAGTTGATCTCAAGCCTTCACGGGTCACTACAAGGACAGTTGGGCTCTGGTCCAGCCACTCCCAGCTCAGCCTTCACAGTGGTCTCTCCTCCTGCCACCACAGCTGAGTTGACAGGACACATGTGCTCTGGGGACCCACAGTCAATGTCTGCGTCCCTCCCAGTGACTGGCCGGGCCTGGCCTGTGGCTCTTTCTCCTGGTCTGCACGCAGGTCCAATCACCATCCCTCAGTCATCCCAATGTGTGGAGTCCGTGGGCCTCTACCATCTGCTCTCCCTCTCATACTTTCTGTGTCATAGATCCATTCCAAGTCAGCGCCTTGGCAAGGACTTCTTTGGTCTTATGGTCTAAAATACAAACCCATTAGTTACAAAAGTTTGTCAGTTGCTAAATCTCACTACGCATTATTAGTATAGCTAATTGTATTACTGTCAATAGAAAATCGTATCCACCTTAACCACATGTTCTCTCTTGGGTAATAATATTGGGAGGCACTTGAGTAATAACCTCACCAAAGCCCTACACCGAAGGACAGAGAACAGTGCCAAACAGAAAACAGTATCTCACTCTCAATAGAGAGGACAAAATCTTGGGACACAAACAAAACAAGAATCTCTGACTCAGAAGAAACTGACTCTGTACAAAGAGGCTCTGATCACAGAGATACATCTAACTACTATTGAAATTTCACAAAAAGTGTCACCCAAATCAAAATAAAGAGTTCTCTCTAAAATATAAAATGACGAAAAGAAGGAGCAAAATGCAATCTCAGGCCCTAGGCTCATTCAGAACAAATGCAGGAGGCAATAGCATTGAAGAAATTGGAAGTCACACACCTGAATTCTCTGAAATAACAGCATCTGAAGCAAAGAAACAACTGCGGAAGGATATAGAGGTATTCAGATCAGAAATAATAGCATGCAAAGTAAAGAAACAACTTCAGAAGGTTTCAGAAGAAATCAGATCAGAAATAATCTGCCAAGCAAAAAAAGAAATGACAACTATAATGAAGGAATTGCTAAGTGTGTCTAAAGAAGACACTGCTTTTTTTAAAAAAAAAGGAGAATAGAAAAATGATGGAAACCTTGAATGAGTAATATAAAAAAAGAAACAGAATGCATGAAGCATATTCAAAGAGATATTCAGGAGATTAAAAACTCAACTAAAAGTTGGCAAAACCATCTGAAAGAAAGTGAAGATAGATCGTCAGACCTTGAAGACACTGTTGCAGATGATGAAAAGGGAAGGAAAATCTCTTAAAAACAATTAAGATCCAGGAAATAGTAATTCAACAGCTGCAAGATGATGCAAAGATGAACAACATAAGAGTAAAGGCATGAAGGAGTCAACACAAATGACATAAACAGAATATGGACGGAAGCAACAGCAGAAAACTTCCCAAACATGGGAAAACAATCTGACATTCAGGTAATGAGGAATACAGAACTCCAAATAATATCAACCCAATTAAAACCACTCCCAGAAATAAAATAATCAAGATCCCTGAAATTCAGCACAAGAACATCATACTAAAAGCTTCTAAAGGAAAAAAAATCAATCACATTTAAAGGAAAAGCCATCAGAATAACGGCAGATTTCTCCTTAAAAACCATCAAGTCAAGAAGAGCATGGAGTGAAGTACTTCAAGTCCTCTAAGAAAACAAATTCCGATCCAGACTGAAATAGCCTGCAAAACTCTCTTTCAATGTTAATGGAGACGTGAAATACTTCCACCATAAAGACCAACTAAAGAATTTCATGATGACCAAGCCAACCCTACACAGAGAACTAAAAGATGTTCCATAAAGGGATGAAAATGACTACAACGCCAAGAATGAGAAATGGAGAGAACCTACCAAATAGAGAAATAATTAAGCACAGGAGACAAGTAGGAACCAACAACAGGAAAATACCATGATGAACATAAGTCAATATATTTATCAGTTAAAACCATCAATGTAAATGGATTCAATTCACCAATTAAAAGAAATAGATTGGCAGAATGGATTAAGAAACAAAATTGAGGGCCAACCAAAGAGTTCAGCAGATTAAAGGGCCTACAGGTAGGCTCAGGGGCTGGGTTTCGATCCCCAGGCCTGCTGTGCTGGCCCCGCACCTGGGGCAGGCTAAGGCAGCAATTGAGACTGGGCATGGTGGCACATGCCTGTAATCTCAGCTCTTGGGAGGCTATAAATAGGCAGATCACTATGAGTCTGATCTAGTAGTGAGATATTGAACACCATGTAAACCATTCCCTAAAAAGAAAAAAGAAAAAAGAAACAAAATCAAATATGCTGTATACAAGAAACACATTTGATTTAAAATTTATAGGCTGAAATTCAAAGAATGGAAAGCAGTACTACATGCCCCAGGAACTCAGAAAAAAGCAGGGGTAGCAATCCTGTCCCCAAACAATCTGAACTTCAAACAAGAATGATCAAACAAAATAAAGAAGCCCATTACATACCGGTTAGGGGAAAAATTCAAGAGGAAGAGATAACAGTCATAAATATATATGTATCAAATATGGGTGCACCCAACTATACAAAACAAACTTTTTAATTAATTTTATTGAGAAGCAAATAGCAAGAGACAGTTTCAAAACAAGTTATTAGGACAGTTACAATAATTAATACATTGCATATTGTTATCTTTGTAGTAGTTATTCATAGTACAAGATGCAGACATGATATCCTGTCCAAACACTATGACTGTCCTGCTACAATGCTCTATATGGTTAGATTTCTAAATTTCTGTGTAACAATATGTAATTGTTTATTTCTATTTTTTTATTTTTTATTTTTTCTTTATACTCTGTAGGGATATAAAGTTTAACATATCAATACTTGATGGAAAATACCTGTTTCATGTTATATCTAAGATGTTTG
>NDGM011248208.1:3230-16946 GCA_002564305.1 Octomys mimax
AGAGAGAGAGATGGCTTGTGTGTATGAGAGAGAGATAGTGTGTGTGAGTGAGAGAGATGGTATGTGTGTGTGAGAGAGATTGTGTATGTGTGTGAGAGAGAGAGAAAGAAAGAGAGATGGTGTGTGTGTGTGAGAGAGAGAGGTAGTGTGTGTGTGTGAGAGAGAGATGGTATGTATGTGTGAGAGAGAGATGTGTGTGTGTGTGAAAGAGAGATGGTGTGTGTGTGAGAGAGATGGTGTGTATGTGAGAGAGAGATGGTGTGTGTGTATGAGAGAGAGATGGTGTTTGTGTGTAAGAGAGAGAGAGAGAGAGAGAGAGAGACTGCTCAATCTTTGGCTACCAGGAAGCAGAGAGAAAAGGTACTAATGGGAAAAAGAATATAACCATCCAAGCAGACCTAAAGAATCCACCTTTTCTGGCCATGCCCCATCTCCGAATAGTATATTCAGCTATGAACTCATAAGTGGGCTAATCCATTGGGGAGTACTGTGACTCAGGATCTAATCACCTTCCCAAAGGCCCCTGCAGAACACAGGGGACTTTGGGGGACATTGCAGATCTAAAGCATAACATCAAGCAATAAACCCAATTCTGTTCACATTTTTTTTATTATAGTGACTTTTTTCTGTCATAGAAATGGTGTTAAATGTTTTATAGGTAATTGTCATTTTGTGTAGGTGGGAAGATCATTGCCTAGGTGCTCTTTAATTTTATATTTTGATCACAGTTTTGTATATTTTGACACCCACATTTATTATGCCTAAACAAAAGCTGAGAAGTATTCTCAGCTATCTTATATTTATAAGACTAAGATACATGTGACTTTGAGAAAACATTTATATTATATAAAGTAAAAAAATTTAATGTAGTGAATACCATTATGAGAGTAAATTAATATTAATACACAAAGAATTAAAATAATCTAAAAACAATATTCCAAATCAATAAACTGTTTTGATTTTTAAATATATATCCTACATTTACTGGGACATCCTCATTTCTGTCAACAAAAACAGTATATAAAGTTTAGGGTCACATATAACTAAAATTTACTTTCATCTTTTTAAAACGTGTGTGTGTATGTGTGTGGTACTTTGGACTGAACTCAAGGACTTTGAACTAAGCCATATTCCCCAACCCTTAATTATTTTTCAAGAAGGGTTCTTGCTAAATCATTGTTACTCAGGTTGTGCTTAAATCTTCAAACTGCTTGCCTCACTCCTGAGTTCTTGGGTTATAGGCATGTGCCATCATACTGGCCTATAAAAGATCATTTCTAGTAATTTCCTCAGAAGGAAAAACCTCAATGTTATATTTTAAATACTGATATATAAACTTAAGACATAATGTAATCACAGAGTGTAACTTATCTACCGACATTCAGCATGATGTTTAATCTGTCTCCTCATCATAATAAGTACCATTTGTTTTACAGAATGGAACACGTGCTTATTCTCCTTTAGAAATAATATCATGCAGATAATAGCAACTGTCATGAAACTTCTTAATAATTGCTCAGCAGTGAGAGGCTGAGAGCGTGCTGTTGAAGTACAAAATACCAAGTTCATGTGGAATGGCAAAGTCAGCAAAGAGTTGATGAAGACCTGGGATTTAGGAGGTTCTTCCCCGAAATCATGGCACTAATTGGTGAGAGGAGTTCAGTGTTCTTTGAGGAAACTCATAGGGTTAAAAGGCAATGAGGTAGGGGCCGGAGAGATGGCTCAGTAAAGTGCTCGGGCCTGAGTTTAATCCCCGGTTCTGCCAAAAAAAAAAATAATAATAAAAAAATTTTTTAAAAAGGCAATGAGGTGGAGATCTGACTGAGAAAAGCTCTCAGTCTGAAGCGGTCAGTATGTGGTGTGTACATCACCCTGCATGCAAATGTGACTCATTGGCATTTGGCTAATATGTGGAAATGTCTGATTTAGAGACTGGTAAAAAGCACTCCGAAGGTCTGGCAGAAAACAGAGGCAAGGAGACTTGCTTGTGAATTTGTTTCTGTCAAAACTTAATCTTCCATGATCACGAAGTGACAGACAGTGAGTGAGGCAGGTGTGATGGTGTGTGCCTCTTATTTCAGAATTCCAAGAAAGCTGAGGCAGAAGAACAGCAAATCCAAGCCCAGACTGATCATTTAGGAACTTAGTGAGAGTCTGTCTCAAAATGAAAAATAATGAATAAGGAAAGTTATGGGATTGTATCTCACTACCAAGGTTCTGGGTTCAACTCACAGTACCACAGACAAAACAAAACAAAATAAATACAGTGAACACAGCAACTACACACTATGCAGAAAATTTTGTGATTTTGACAGCCAATAAAGTTCAGAATGGGGACAGTAAATGACCATTAAGATTAAAATGAAGGAAAGGGTAAAATTCTTAAATATTCAACATAAATCTTATCTTCTAAATGACATGGTTTCAATCTTGGGTGTCGCTCCAAGACTTCATGGAGACGCTGTAAATCTGCCTACCGTGCTCAGAGCGGATGGAGCCTGGCTATAGGCAGGGGGCTTAGAGCGGGGTGCATCGCCCTCCCTGCCTCCGCCCCTGCTGTGCTGCTGTCTCGCCGCCAGGAGGCTAGCAGCCTCCTCAGCCAGACCCTTTCTGCCACAGAGTCCACCCAGGGGCTGTGACAAGGAGCCAAATAAACTTCTTCCTCAACTTGTGGATGTCTGGTATTGTAGCAAAGAAAGGGACAATGCGCGAGTGCAACTGTAACTATTCAATCTCACGGAGTACTTAAATTAGGGCAATATCAGTGTTTTGGGAACCAATTCCACGTTTTCTCTTTATCTCTGTATATTAGCCTCCACTTGCTTAACGTATTTATTTTGTTTCATTTAATTTAGCATATCTTGCTTTTTATACCCAGAGTCTGTTCATTCAGCAAGTGCTCCTTTCTGGAAACGATCTCAAATGTTTCCTTTGGCATCACTTAATATGGGCAGATGATAAAATCTGTGCTCAGCTTTATCTCCTCATCCTAACTCCTACAAACAACTACACAAATCCAATAAGAATCCAACTCTACTTCTCTTCAGGGTACAATACAAAATTCATCTATTTCTTCGAGTCTGTGATTAATGGTGTCTATATATATGAAATGCTCTGGGCTTTTCAGGTGAGAGTACTTTATATGAAACTCAAGTATTATTAAATATTCCATGATGTTATCACAGTGTTTTGTGTGCATATGTGCTAAAGTTCAATAGCTCTAGCCTGAGGGCCAACACTCACCATAAACTTACAAAGTAAGAAAATCTCCTCCTAAGTTTTGGGTTAATTTATCTACTAAATCATAAAGCAATTTTAGAATTGAACGTATATCAAGAATTGTTTTATAGCATCTTATTTTTTGCTACCCTGTGAATACAGGGCAATCTGCAAACTATTACTAAGTAACTATTAAAATTATTAAAACATATGCAAATTATGAATTTTATCTGATAGGTATATAGATACGCACCCATAATAGTTCATACCAAGCTTGACCCAGTGTTCATTAAAAAAGGAGCTTCTGACTACTGAGAAAATCATTAATTAAGGGGGACATCTGCAACTCTGCTACCTGCAGGACATGCTATTATCACATAAAGTTCTATTTAATCTATTCACAAAGGTCTTTTAAAATAATTTTTATTAGTGTATGTTTGTGATACATGCTATATACTCCCGCTCTGGGGAACTGGTACATCTGCATATACAGAAGTTCGCACCCTGCTCCAGCAAGGGCAGCGGCAAGTGCTCTGAGAGGAGAAGCGTGTAGGTCTCGGTACCGCCTTTCACTAGCTGTGCACCCTTCAGCATACATTTTGAACCTTCCTGGGCCCCCTTTCCTCATCCATAAAACTAATATGATTATCTCCAGCATCCCTCCTGCACTAAAATCCTGTCACTTGATGATAATAAACGATCATGATGCCTCTATTGCTTCTGGTGATGACAGCCAAAATCCTTAGCATGCGCTGAAACCTTAATTATGCGCTAGCCACTATCCGATATGCTTTAAGGCACTACCTCACTTGGTTTTCACAACGATACATGACGTAGATACTTTTACCTCCATTTTATAGAAGAGGTGAAATAAATTGCACAAACTCAAAGTGATAGTAAGCATGCGGACTCAGAAGAACCATACTCCTAAATATTTATCTTAGAATAAGAGATTGTGCTATATGAGGTAAGAGAGAGTCCAAATCAATGATTTACTCATAGTCCCATGTTTGCTGGCATTAATCTAATTTAAATCCTTAACTGCTAAATCTGTAATTTTCTGCTTATATATGAAGTATGCTAAAGGAATTTCACAGATATAAAAAGTGACCCTTAAAACAGCTCCATGAAGGATGTTGCATAGTTATTTTTCAGCTGCATGTCACTTACTGGAGAAAGCTAAGCCCCACACAATGGAGATACTTTCTGACTAAAAAGTCAAGGTGCTCTAAATGGCTTACACAACAAACAAAGGTAAAACTCATGAATTCACAAAGCCAGGGAACATACCAGGAAGCAAACTCCAGGTTCCCGACTTCTGCTCTTACCTGAATATTTATAAACTCTCAAATCTTTCTTCAATCCAGACTTCTTAGCTAAGGTCCTGAAAATTTTGATTTAAAATATTTAAGTGAAATGTATCATTTTCACCTTAAACATACTTTTCTTTCTTACATTCTCTTTTCTGATTGATGACACTAATAATCACTTACTTGACCCAAAAATTTAGATGTTACTTTCTCTTTCCTCAGTCCCATCTGTTCACTCAATACTATAAATTCTCCCTTCAAACTACAGTTCAAATCTATTTATCTTCATTCATATAGTTGCTGTGTAAAGTCCTAAATCATTTAAGTACACAACAGGTCTTCCCTGATTGATGACCGTTAACTCAGCAACTTCATTTCAACTTTTTTATTTTAATCTGAGGCTACAACCTTACAAAACTACTCATGATTTCTCTTACTTCAGCACAAATTCCTTCATTCTTTTGTGCCTGGGGATTTATCTGCCTGGAATTTCTCTTCATTATGGACATCTCCTTATCTTGAACATGTCTCCCTCTAGGAAATGTTTCCTTACCAACTATAGTGGATTAACCATCAGTTATCTTGTAACACCCAGGTGAACTGAATCAGTGTGGTGCTCGGTACAAAAGGCCCACCTGAGGATTATTGCTAAGATCTTCAAAAAGAGAAGTGGAGGGGAAGATGTTCTGTCGACTCTCCTGGAGAAGCTTTTCATGCTGGCTTTTCTGATATGAACCCAGCTGTTCTCATAATTGGAGGAACTTGGGCCCTTACTTTAAGCATCGCTTTTTGGCTCCAGTGCAGATGCTTTAAGCTGCTGGCACAGATTCATCATCCCACCAGTCAGACTTTTTAGCTTCCACCACTGACCTTTGGGCTTTCCCAGTGCAGGTCCCTGATACAGACTTGCATGAGACACTATGGACTCTAGACTTTCAGTTGGGCTCCTGGGGGCACTGTCATGGGCTCTAGGTCTTCAGCTGGACTCCTGCAAGACACTGCCATGGGATCAAGGCCCTCAGCTGGATTCTTTGTGTCTCCATTCCACTGACAGATTTCTTTTGCATTTGACTCTCTGGGTGAATATTATAAAATAATCCTATACACTGTATGTCCTCTACTAAATCTTTTCTTTGTAAACCCTGACTACAGCACCAGTCCTCGTTATCAAATTAATCACCTTTTTTTTTGAACCTTCCATAGTACAGTTTAATGGTAATATCTTTCATTTGATGTCACTGAGTTCCAGCCTCTATTCTGAAAGTTTTCTCTCTTCTTTACAAAGCAGTGAAAATATTAGTCCTATCTTAAAGGTGAAATCCCCGAAGCACAGAAAAGCCAGATGGCTCTGTAGCTTTGATGAGGCAAAGCCCATGTTGAACATTTTTAACGTTAAAAGCTCATGCTCTTTCCCTTTCACCATGTTCCTAAATTGTTTTCTGCCTGGGAGATAGCTCAGTGGCAAAAGCACCTGCCTGGCAAGCACAAGGTCCTGAGTTTGATCCCTTGTACCCTAAACAAACAAATAAACAAACAAACAAACTAAATTATTTTCCATGTTCCACTAAACCTTACACTTGTAGAGAGGAGGATGTTTAAAGGAAGGCAGGCAGGGGCAGGGGTGGACAATGGCTCAGTAGGTGACCCAGGGTCTGGCGTACAGTACTTGGCAAATGACTGAAGACAAAGCGAATGGGCCCATGTATCCTTTAACGCACTACATAAAATCTTATTTATTAACTAGCATTTAAACGGAAATGCCAGTTTTATGAACAGGAATGATGGGAAAAGAAGATTTGAACAATGTTTATGAGTTTTTAATGTAATTTTTATTGAGATTTTGGTATCCAAACTCATTAACGAAACAAATAAAATTACTACTGGTGTAATTTATCTCCTAACATCATTCAGACTGAACTGCATTTTTGTTCTTTCAATAAGATACTTGGGATAAGTTATTAATTTCTTTGCTCCTAGAAAGACCAATCCATTTTTCATACAGTGACTTAGTCCCGTCTTATAAAAATATATTTGCATACACAGCTGACATGAATTTGTCATTTGAATGTCTGGCTAATCACATTTCTTGCTTTTTAAAAAAGCAGTACTGGCAATTGTTATAGGAGTCTACAGAATTATAAAATCTAGAATGTTCTTTTATGAAGGCAAATTTTTCCCTTATATCAGAGCCTAAGTTTATTTTAAAGATAAACTTCTAAGAATGAATGCATTTTTCTAAATAACTTCTATTTTATGAAACTGACATTTGTGAAAGTAGTATACTCTTGTCATACTTTCACATTTAGAAAAGGGATCATGTGCAAAGTGACTACTTGCTTATTTGTCTTAGTAGCCCTTGCACACTTTAAGAACAAAGTTGGGAAGCTGGGCACGGTGGGCTACGTCTCTAATCAATCCCAGCACTCAAGAAGTGGCAGGAGAATCACTGTGAGTTCAAGGCCAGACTGGGCACCACTGTAAGCTCAATGCAAACCTGAACTATGTAGTAGATGGCCCAGTCTCAGAAACCTAGGAACTGGGGATGGAAAAGAAATTCCAAAGATTTTAAAGATGCTCAGAAATAACCATCAGGTATACAAAATCCATTCTCAGCATGTTGTTTCTCAGAATATGGTAACGATTCATTCCAAGAGTGTGATAATTCAGCTCTGTGATCCCTTCACTATACTCTAAGATAGATATCCAATTCATACTGTTGGTATCAAGTTTTCATTCAGTAACTGTTAAGAGAACACACTAGTGAACTGACCAGTCTTGTACATGAAGCTGACATACACTTGTTTGATCAGTACTTGAACTCCATATATAATATTTCTAAGAATAATTCAGTTATGTTATTATG
Organism: Octomys mimax; assembly: GCA_002564305.1. Taxonomy (NCBI): domain Eukaryota; kingdom Metazoa; phylum Chordata; class Mammalia; order Rodentia; family Octodontidae; genus Octomys; species Octomys mimax. The sequence goes on from NDGM011248208.1 coordinate 10,623, forward strand.
ATCACTCCTTATAAGCCAGAAGATTTAACATTAGCCCAAACAAAACTGGAACTATTATCACCTAAAATCCTTTAAGAAATCAAAAAGAAAGACAGACAGAAAGACAGACAGACAAACTACAAAGTAAAGCTCTATGAAGTTTATTTCTTAGCATATGTTAATGTTCAAATTAATATATAATATGACCAGCATTGCTTCAAAAATAGCGAAAAACTGGATATATAGAAATGTGAACCCAACAACTGAAAATTACACACTTATTATTCTAATAGCAAAAAAAAGGATAATAGTAAAATATAGAAAGGTATGAAATAACTCTGTCTCCTACTGTCTATTTTCATCCCCTTGTCATCTTCCCCAACACAACTCTAGCTCCCAGCCTCTAGGCATTTTGCTCTAAAAACAGATTGTTGATGTTTACTCAAACAGAGTTAGACTAAAAGTTTTTGCAGCTTTAATATTTGATGTATTTTGAAATTTCTGGCATAGTCTCTTGCACACACCTATTTTAATGTATGAAAAATCCAAATGAATGTTTTGGGTTTGGGTATACTTATTTAACCTTTCTATATCACTGTGTTTTGTTTAATTCTCATTTTCTATAATAATACACAATATATCATGTTGCTGAAATCAGTGACATGTGAATTGAACTTGTCATAGATCTTGACAAATTGTTGCCAAAGATTCTGTACCAATTAATATTCCCATCAGAATATTCTCAAGTGTTTAGGCATCAGGTCTCTTTATATTCTCAATGAGCTAAGTTATCTATCTATATAATACCATTTTAGAAATTAAACCTGAGAAATTTTTAAATGTTTGCAAACATATATTTTAGGTAAAATGATGAACCCATTATGTAGCAATATAAATATTTTATTATAAATAGCCCCTTTCCTAAACAAAATTACTAAGCCAAATTGCAAACAAAAAAGATAGCATTGTTTACAAATTTAAATTTTTTTACATTTTCTACTTCTGGAAAACCTTTTTCATGGCTACTTAATACAAGACAGTAAGATTACTTTTTCTGTTGGAATATATGGCTTTCCTCAAAGTATTTGAGGAAATCTGACCTCACACAGTTGGAGAAATAAAAGGCATTTTAACAGGCCTTTTACATTCCCATAGATGTTCTTCTTGGTAATTACAGCAAAAACTGAAAGTATAGTTTCGTTTAAAAATAGCACAGATGTAGAGCTTAATGTAATAACTATTCTATTAACATGTTCTAGCCTCCGTGCACATGCATGTTCTGTTTTTAATGGCTCTTTACCTATGCAAGGCTCTGCAATGCCACGCACCGGTCATTTGGAAAACCCTAATTCATTACATCACACAGCTCTCCCAGTGTTGTCCTATTTCACTATATAAGATTTTTTTTTAAAAAATCACATTTATATTGGCACCACTAGCATCAACAAATTTTTTTTTAAATATTGAGCAACCTTAAGCAAGTAGTAGAGGATATAAATTTTCTAAAATTCAAAACACGGTACTGCAAAGAATCTTAAATCTATCCCTGGCACCAAGTAGTGTTAATTGTTTCCCTTGAAGTAATGGGCTCAACTCATTCACGTCTGATAAAATATTTGCCTGACAGTCAAAGCCTGAAGACACCCAGCTTGGGGGCCAACGAGAATAAGTGCTTGCCTGGCAAGCGCAAGGGCCTGGGTTCAATCCCTAGTCCCACCAAAAAAAGTTTTTTAAAAAGTTAATAGTGTTTAGGGCTGGGGAGATGGCTCAGTAGAATAAGTGCAAGGACCTGAGTTCAATCCCCAGTACCGCAAAAAAAAAGAAAAGAAAACCCGCAGCTTGCCAAATGATTCTTTCCAAGGAAAGTGGTATGTCATGAAAGGCAGAGCCAAAAAGTTCAGCTGGGAACTTGCCTCCCAAGTACCTTCACCATAGTACAAAGCACAAAAGAATTGATTTTCACATGGTTCTTTGTACTCAAAGGTTGGGATTTAGTAATCTGACTCCTTAAAGGCATTCTTAAGTGAAATGAGAACATCTTTCTTCATGACAGTGTATGATAAGGAAAAAGCAACAGGGTTCAACTTGGAGTTACTGCCTTGGCCTCTGACAAGATACCTGCAGTCGGCCCAGCATTTCTTTTGCATCAGCAAAGCCAATGAAAGCCCTAGTGAAAATGACAAATAACGGCTTAGTATTCTTATAAAAGTAGTTCCGACCTCACAAACCCCTGGAAAGTGTTTTGAGGCTTGCCAGGTCTGCAGATAACATACAGAAAGCTGGTAGTCTATATCTTCCCCATACCAAAGCTGGGGAAACCAGATTCTGACATTACCCTCCCAAAGGTAGTTATTAAGCACACCAAAAAAAAAAAAAAAAAAAAAAATGCAAAACTTAGGCATCCTAACACCAATTTCTTGCCTTTGAGATCAAAAACCTCATTCAGGAGACCTTCCAATTTGTTGCTGGTCTTGTCACAAAGTTCTTTTCACTGAGATTTCACAATGGTCCTTGCTTTGCTCTCTGGAGTTCTAACATATATTTATTCATCAAGCATTCAGTTTGCTTCTACTACAAGCCAGGGACAGAGCCCCCCAATGGGTGTCAAGATGAATGAGGCACTGTCCTCACTTTCAAGGATTTCATGATCGACTGGAGAGACAAATGTGTATACAAGTACCTATAATGCCGTGTGATGAATGTTGTACTAGTACTTCGTACAAAGTATTTCAGAAGCACAGAAGAGTGATTAATTGAGCCCAAAGAAGGGAGAAGCAGGGGCCAGAGACTTAACAGCCCAAGTGCATTTCACTTGACTTGAAGGACAAACACACCTAATCCCTTTATTCATAATATAGGCTTTCAGATACTTGAATACAGCCACTGTGTATCTTATACTTTTTAAATTTCTACTCCTTTGAATTGAATATCCCCAAGGCCCTGTAGAATATATGATGAAGATAAATACAGGAACCAAGTCCTTCATTATGGAAAACACTTTCAGAAAATATGTATTGGTCTTTCTTCTGCAAAGTACATGTATACATTTGTTAAAAATCAGAAAGTAATTAATTTTGAGAGACCCAGACAATTTTGCTTAATATACGAACAGCTTATTCTAAACCAAAACTAGAAACAAATGTGAAAACTGAAGAGGGTACTAATAGTGGCCCACATTTAGATTTTTTTAGACATCATCATTGTAAGATGAAGATCAGGAAATCTTTTCTATAAAGGAACAGATGGTAAATATTTAAAGCTCTGTAGGCCAGATGATTTTTGATAACTATTGAGCATTTCCCTAATAATAAAAGAACAGCCATAAACAATATGTAAATGAAAGGGCAGGTACAGTTCCCAGAAAGCTGTATTCAAAAGACCAGTCAGCAGGCCAGATCAGGCTCACAAGCTAGCATTTGCTGACTCTCACTCAATCAGGGTCCTGAAAAACTCTAGAGATTTTAGCAGACTAAATGTGCGTCAAAGAACTGGGCAAAGAGTAGAAAGCAGGAATGTGTAGGCATAATGTTACTTTTCAAATGATGGAATCATCAAACAAATATTAGATCCTAAACAAAATATCTTTAGGCCTAAATGATATTTTAAGTCAGGAAATTCAGTGCAGAACAACTTTTGTCTTCTGAATCTTCAAAGTATCTTGAATATGCAATTATTGCCAATGATGCTAGAAACAACTATTACCTTATGTCTGTAGAGCTGTTTAGGGTTGATACCTTTTTGTGTCATATTATAGTTCAAAGATCCTGACCCTATGCCACTGGCAAAGATGAATATTATGGCTGCCTTTGTATAAATATTAGTCAGCAAAACTTTTAGGAGTCTTCGTAGAAGATTCTTAATTCAGCAACATAAAAAGATTAATTCCTAAATTAGCTTAGAAAATGTACTGAATACAAAAACAGACAACACAGTTATTTTCTAGACCTTATCTCTCTTTCATAATTCTAGGAGGAAGGATGGCTTGGGGAAGTGGGATTTTAGCTTCAAAGCACTATACATTTGGAAAGAGTTACTTAGTATTTTTCTCTGGCAGTTAGTACTAAATTTACCCCATTTTTCTGTTAGGCACTTCAGAGAAATGTAACTTTAAAAAAAATATAGCTCAAAAATGTCTTGGGTGGGGTCTGGTGTGTTCTACAATAAAATAACTCCACAATTCTAATTTAGAAGGACTCTAAAAGCAGAAGATATTCTTTTCCATTTCATTGGTCTCTTGTAAGCATTAATAAAGAAATCTAAATTATCTTTGAACAAGTCAAATCACTAAATGGCAAAAATAGATTAATATTTTAACATTATACTTGCCTTTTACCCAGAAACCACTTTGAACATAACAGAACTGAAATCCTAAACATTTTGAGGGCTTTTTAAAATACATATAATTAACTTCATCTCTGAAGGTTCCTGAAGGTTGTAGAGGGCAGAAGAAATGCATCTGGCATTAGAATGACTCAGTCTGCAGGAGGCCACCACACTTTCCTATACGGAATATGCCAAAGAGACACAAGACAGAAGTGGTATTGAGGCGAGGCTATCCAAAGAGAAAGGAGGTTACACATAGGGAAATTTCTCTAAACCCTCATTCTCTCTGCACACCGAGGACAGCCATGGGAAGAAGGCTGGAGAAGTCTCCTTACGCCCTGGATTTTTCCCTTTCATCCTAGGTAAAACCACATTATCACAAACATCCCAGGTCACTGTGTGTGAGAAAAGCAGGGAGAGGGGTAATCTGTGGGGTCTCTGGACAAGAGAGGGGTACACTGCTCTGGGCTCCTGCATGGAAAAGCACACAGGCTTTGTGGGCTGAGAGCATCACCTGAGACTCACACCTTCCTAGCCCCAGCAAGTGGCAGCTCCTCACTTTCCCATGGACGACTGTCTTCTGGAAGCTCCACTCTCCCTCTGGGTGTGGCTGGAGAGGTAGCATTCAGGACAGTGGTGCTGGCTGTCGCATGCGAGTGAGTCTGTGAGAAGTCAGTCTGTAAGATGAAAATGCCCTAGAATCCAAGTGCATGAGAAGATTCCTTGTATTTTCCTGAAAGCCAAGTAGGAAGACTTCGACTTACATAAAAACAACATATTCAGTACTATGCAGTTTATAACAAGAACACCACCTTATACTGAAAACAGCCAGTGAAATATGCTAATATTAGAAACAGTCTCAAAAAAAAATAGTTTTAGGAAGACTGGAGGGTTATTTGTCCCTACTGTTACTAACACCAGCACCCTTTCCTTGATTCTCTCTCCCTTCCTTCACACACTTTGCTCCTTGACCAGCTACAGCCAAGTCCAAACAACCACGCTCACTTAGAGACCCTCCACAGCATTCTGACCTTCCTGGCTGCACTATTTTCTGTAACCAAATACCAGAGACTTAAAGTGACTTAGATCAAACATAGGTTCAAACAACCCCCATCGATTATCTCACCATTCCACAAGTCAGAAGGCAGGATGTGCTGCTCTGAGTTCCTTAAGGCCAAAATGAGTGCTAGCTGGCTGTACTCAGGGGACAGAGCTCACTTCCAAGCTTATCCTGGTTGTTGGGAGAATGTAGATCCACGTGACTGTAGGGATGAGGCACTGTTGCCTACAGGCCAGAGTCACTCTGAGTACCAAGAAGCAGCCACTCTCTTTGGGCTCTGGCCACTTCCTTCTGTCCTCAAGGTCAGCAATAGTGGGTTGAAGCGTTGGTACACTTTTTCCTTGTGGTATTTTCATTAGGTCAGAGTGTTCTTTATCTGAATGTTTATTTTTACACTTTCTATCTCAAGCCTATGTGGTTTTATTCAAATATTTTAAAGCTCATTTAATAGACCTCTTTGGGAAGTTTTCACTTCATATGATTCAAGTATCTACTTCCATTCCTGTTTCAACCTTCCTCATTCTCCTTCTTCAACAGTTTGTAACACTTCTGCCTTCCTGATTTCCTTTTAAGGGATCATGTGATTACCTCAGCTCCACCTGGAAAAACACAGGCCTCTTGTGCTATGTGAAACTCAGCTGATTATTAACCTGCAAGATCCTTAAACAGCATCTAGATGAGAGTCTGATCAAGCAAATGGAATTAGGGACTCTTTAGAAAGTAAACACCTTGAATATTTCTCCTAATGCACTGTAATAAAATTTTGGTCTCTCATACTACCTTACTTACCCTACAATACATTGCATATATAGCCAAAACAGATGGCAGTGAAGTTGGTAAATAAGATTATATTTGCAAAATGATGATCCCAAAGAAAGCTCACAAAGAGGACTAAATTTTTGAATAAAATCATACAGGATTGCAAGAGCTAGTATAAAAATAAGCACTAGTGAAAAAAAAAA
>NDGM011248214.1:1970-16248 GCA_002564305.1 Octomys mimax
CCCTGGCAAGCACAAGGGCCTGAGTTCAATCCCCGGTTCCGCAAAAAAATAAAATAAAATAAATTACCTTCCAGTGCCTGGATGAAAAACTTTGCCTTGTGATTTTCAGCACCAGGATCAAGCCCTTTGGTAAATGAAGCCAATGGAAGTTCCATCATTTGACAGCAAGGTGAGTGGAGCAAGTATGGACTATGAGTAAAACTCTAATCGAGGCAGAAGACTCTTCAGCAGTGATGTCTCAGGCTTGTAAAATCCAGCTGGAGATGTTGGCTCAGAATATGTTTACAAAATAATGAAGTTTCTGATATTTAACAGATCTTTTTAAGAGAGAAATTAAACAGCAATATGATTCCTCAGAAAAACCAATTTTTGACATTTGGCACTTAACCTGTAACCCAGAAACAAACAATAATTGTAGTTATTTCAATGGTCTTCTAAATGTTTCAGAGATGGGTTCTTTTAGGATATAATTAGGGTTTAAGTCTCCTACATTAGCTTATCTTTAACAATTAATTTATAACATGATCCCCCATTCTATTCTATGGTCAAATTTAGGGTTAATCACTCAGTATGGTCTCAGCCTAAGCCTGAGGATTTTTCCACTCACATATTATTTCAGAGGTGGTTATCCTTTGAGTGGGTTTGTCAGGAATCAAACTCAGGACCCTGAGCTTGCTAGGCAGCCCCTGCACCATTGAACTATATCCCTGGCCCACTTATCTTAGTTTTTAAAAGCCTACTTAGTGCCCCATCATTCATGGGGATGGGAGGGTGTCCTCTTCTCTCCTCATGGTCACGTGATTGTACACTGACATGTTGTTTAGTTCTGGCCAATGGCGTTCAGCTATGCTTCAATACACCTATTCCTCCAGGATCTTAGATCACTGCGTGTTACTTTGCATCCTTTCAGCCTCTGCTGTGAGGCTACTTAGTGGTCATCTTCTCCTCTCTCCTTTACTTATGCCCCTTTAAAGAGGGGACAATGGGAGAAACCATAACATGCAATGGAATCAATGTATAGAATTTAGAAAATACCTGTGCCCAGAGTCACACAAACTTCATGTGCCTCTCTGCTTCCCTCTCAATGACCACACCAAGGCTCTATCCACTGAATATATCCTTCAGATTCAGGTAGCTGGGGTTCAATCTCAAGATCTACCACTTGGGAAAGTGTTTACTTGACTTTGGACCGCTTTACCATAAAACAAGTACAACAGTATCTTCCTTGTAGATGTTGTGAAAAGATTAAAGGAGATAATTAATCTAAATTATTAGGACACTGGAGCATAATAATTGCTCAATCAATCATATCCATTATTGTATCTCCATCCCTTCTGCTGCTTCTCTGATTCACAGGCATCCATCAATTTTTTCTGACTCCAGGGTAAACATAGCAACACAGAGCTAGATAAGATAGATAGGAATGTGTAGAGTCAGCTTCCCTGGTACTCAGCACAATATCCAATATCTACCACCTAAAGGGGAAGTGGATTGATACCCTTAAAGCATTCAATCTGGCTCATGGTTTCAGGGGATTCTGCCCATGGTCACTTGGCTCCAAGCGGAGATGGAAGGCATGACACAGCAGACGCATTGACTTTGTGACAGCTAGGAGGTAGCACCAGGGAAACAGTGCCAGAGAGCGAGAAGCCAGGAACCATATACAGTAACCAAAGTCACACCTCCATGACTCATCCAGACACAACCAGAAGTGTGCTTTATTAATTCTCTAGGAATTTTCTAAGCCAATTAAGTTGACACAGTGGAACCAGTGTCTCCTAGGAGAAGACATTTTTATAAGATCTCATGTGTTGATCTCAACCTGCCACGATTGCTTATGTGAGTGTGCAGTTTTCCCCATCCCTCTGGAGAAATCCTCCCCAAACACCTAAAGAAATCTTCTTAATATAGGCGCAGAGAGCTAGCATTTGGGTCCAGGCATTAATGTCTAATTAGTTTCATAACCACCATCCAGGGCTCCATATTTGAAGTTAAGAAAGAGACCAATATGAATTCTGTCATCTTTCTTCTATTTCCTTTCCTGAAAGAATTCAATTTTAGATCTAAAGAACCATTTCTTCCAAAATATTAACAGTGAAACCATGCCAAGGACTAAATCAACCCTAAAGAATCACCTTGTGGGTAACTAGCCCAGGAAGTTAATTACAAGACTGTTTCTTGCTCTTTTTTATTGTAAGAGTCCTTGATGCAATATTTTTGGTTAATTGAAGATTTTCTTTAAAACTATGCAAGACAGCCAGCAAATAGTGCATTTATGTATGTAATAGAAATGGTTGTAATATATCATTAAGACACTCCAGGGCATGTTTTATTGGTTCATTAATACAGTACATGCCTTAGGTGTATTCAACCACTCGGGGCCTATATTAATGGACCAATAAAATGTACCCGAGAGTGCCTTAATGCTACCCTAATATGGCTAAGCTTAAATTAATTTTTTCAGGCTTATCTTTTTAAAAAATCATTTTTCCTACTTGGAAAGACAGATTCCTTTACAAAGAGAAAAGACTTCATGGTGGCAGAGCAAGGATAAGCAAAATTATGTCTTTCTTTCATCAATTGTTTGTAATGGTTGTTTCTAATCTACATTCAACTTCCTGTATTCCACATCTTTTGTGACAATAAATAATCTGGAAATAGGAAGATAAGAGCCATTTCTTTTTGAAAGTAGAAGAATAAGTGCCAACACCAGTCATGCCTACCTATAAAGGTCTGTCACTTTCAATAATCTATGTGGTTGGAGAAAATGCCTGCCTTGTTTCTCTGGTCAGCCTGTTTTATCTGCCTTTGTTTACTTTGTGTAGTGAAGAAAATGGAAAAACATTATCCTAATCAACCACATTATTTTTTCTCTCACTTTCACAGAAGTTCTTAAATTCTATACGGGAACAATAAGGGATCATTCTTATAAGAGAAATTTGAAAAGATGAAGTATTTAATCCACCTTCATTCTAACTTAAGATCTTGAATTTATTGCAGTTGTATTCTATGATATTGATACATAAGCATCGAGTTCCATGTCAAAATGGAGATAGTGATGCCTGTCTTACAGGCATATCATGAATTCTAGACAAAACAAAGTATGCAAAGAGTTTTGCATGATGGCTGCTCCACAGGGATCCTTAGGTACATTTTTGTTATTAACTTCTGAAATGATACAAAGATATCAAAATGAATGCTGACCCATGAAAATGGTGAACTAGATATCTCAAGTATGAAAAGAAGATGCTGCTCCCTACTCGCTTCCTTTTTCCTTTTTCCTGAGGCACAAGGTTTTTACCTAAGAGACAAACAGTAGAATCTAAAACTTTCTAATTTCCTCACCTAGAAATATAGCTTTACTTTTCATTGCTTTGCTTTTTAATGTATTTAGTAAAGGGTCTCACTATGCAACTCAGACTCATAATGATCCTCCTATTTTCAGCCTCCCCAGAGCTGGGATCATAGGCAAGCGCCATCACACCAGGACTTGGCCACAGGCTCAGTGCGCCTGGAGGTGGGGACGGTGTGGCATGCAGTACCAGGGATTGAACCCTGGTCCCTGTGCTTGCCTAAGCAGACAGTTAGTCCACTGAGCTATCTTGCCAGCCTTGAAATATACCTTTTCTAAGGCATGTAGTCGCATGGAGATGTCAGCCATAATCACTATCATAAACATCATATAAGTACCATAAATAAATACAATCATGTGGGGAAACATTCTTTGGTGAGAGATAAAATTTCTGCCTTCAAAGAAGTTATCTTCTAGTTGAAATAACAGGTATATATGAAAGTATAAATAACAATACTTGATATATTGGCAGTTTCACAAGAGTTTAAAAACTTTAAACACAAGGAAAAACCCTCTGAATAAATTTAATAGAAAGGTATAACTAAGGGCATTGGAGATAGCTCAGTGGTCTAAGCACCCGCCGAGGCAAGCTCTGGAGTTCAATCCCTGGTACCACAGGTGCATGCTGGTAATCCTAGCACTGGGCAGGCTGAAACAGGAGGATCACGGTGAGTCTGAGCCATGTAGTCTGACCCCATACCAAATATACAAAATTGAAGAAAAAAAGAGAAAGGTATGACTAAATATCACTGTTCAGTGAAAAAAGAAGTAACTGTGAAGTGGCCATGAGGAATTCAGGGAGTAAACATAGAGGCACTTCAGAGTGGGAAATGGAATGCACAAAGCTGTCACTATTCCAGTGAAGCTGCATGAACTGTATTTCATTAGAGCAACGTTGGAGGGCACTTTGGGGGTACGTTTGGGATAAGTTATGAAGAACTTTACTTTTCAGATAACAAAGCAACATAGGGAATTTTATCAAGGAAATGATATGAAAGCAACTGTTTTCAATTTTTTAAATTTTATTTCTTTATTTGTGATACTTGGGGCTAAACCCAGGCTGTTGTACTTAATCTGCTACTGAGCTCCATCCTCAGTGCTTTTCTTGTCAGGGAGATATCTCAGCAGCATAAGTGCCTGCCTGGCAAGTGCAAGGTCCTGAGTTCAATCCCGGGTGCCAAAAAAAAAAAAAAATTACTTCTAAAATCGCTTCTAGATCTTTTGTTTAAGATCAAGCATAATATTTTTTGAGTGTCTTTCTAAGTTGCCCAGGCAGGCCTAGAACCTACAATTCTCCTGGCTCAGCCTTCTGAGTAGCTGGGACTGTATATATGCTCCACTGCATTTAGTTGAAAGCAATACTTTTTAAAAATATGATGCTATTATATTTTACATCAACAAAAATGAGAAGGAATGGTATCTAGAGACCGCTTAAGAACAATTTTAATGGGCGTAGGGAAGAATTTCAATGAGGGACATACCAAAGAAAGCAGTAGAAAAAAACCCAACATAAGTTGGTAAATATTTGATTCCAGAATTCAACAGAGGAAAAAAAAAAAAAAAATTTGAAGAAATAGAATCGGACAGTTATTTTCTCCATTAAATGTGGCGAGTACAGAAAGAACCCTTTTCCAAAGTCTCATTCATGAGCCTCTGGTGCTCCTGAGAGAATCAAAGCTGTGAGGGCAGAGAAGCCTTCGTCCTCATTCAGAAGCACAGCCGGGAGTAGGTAGCCCGGCCCACGTGGGTCGGGTGAAGGCGCAACTTGCCACTAAGGAGAAAGACATTGTTAGCCATCACGGCACAGAGGATAGTGCATCTCAGAAAACCTCCCTTAAATGCTCTCCCCGAGTTGTGTCGTGTTCTGGACATTTCCTTCGCTCTGCCCAAATGGCCCCTTCATCTGAGCCCTGCCTCCTTCCCTCCACTGACATCATAACATTTACTCTTCAAGGGCTTCTCTGAGAAACTTGCCCTAGTTGGGCAAACACTTGGAGGACCCTCCTACTTGAACTCCTAGAGCCCTTGCTGAGTTTGCTGCACCGTTTAACTCTTAATTTTATATACCAGCAGCACACAAGACTGTTTAATAGAGAAAGGGACAGAAGTAAGGAATAAATATATGCGCATTTCACAAAATATGCCATGTTTACTCCCATTTCTCCATAAAGAAGAATGCTAAGCACAGTGTAGACAGATGACCACATCTCTGCAATGTATATACCCACTCCCAGGTTGATTGCATTGGAAAATTGCTTTATGGCCATTTAGCCACACAATTAACATAGAATTCATTAACTCAGAATTGTAACTCATTATAACATTGATTTAAGTATTTTGGAGTAACAAAAGACGTATTTTATTCATTTTCTTGCCCCGCTTGCATAAAAAGTAATTATCAACAATTAAGAAATTAAACAATTAAATAATCTCTGAACATGCATATGCTACTTGTCTAAATCTCTGTCTCAACCCAAGATGAGGTCATCATGAACAGCCTAAGCAGAGACTGCCAGGGAATCCTTCCCAGGTAGCCACGGGGGAGTGAACACTTCCCAAGTAGCACTGGGGTGAGAAGCATGTGTCCATCAGAGGTCACACAGAGCAAAAAAACTAAGAAGCAAGAGAAGCCAAAATCCATCAAGGGGAGCAATGAAGAAAAGCTAGAGAGAAAACATTTGAGGTGGAAGCCAAGGTGCCTGAGGCAGATCAAAGCTGGGGTCCATGGCGAAGAGTCAGGGCTGGGATTAGTGGGAAACCTGATGACAGCATATTAGTCTTAGCATTGAAAATTTCAAGCAACTGCTTAAAAATAGCCTAGAAACATCAGAGACTAGACTGATTCACAACTGAACTAAAGACCTTTTATTACCTGGGCACTTTTTCTGTTTGCTTCCATATTTATTTGTATTGTTCTTTGTAACAGAAAATTATTAATTTCAATAATTTTCCCCAGATCCAAAGTTTTAGCATCTCTATGTCTGTCTTTTTAATGTACCTTTGGTTTTACTATCTTAACAAGGGTTACTTTAAAAGAGAGTACAAAATAGTATGAAGACGGAATAAATTACAAATGATACAGACTTTCACTAAATAAAATGATGTGAATTTGACAGTGTTTGCTGTATTGCATAGTGTTGTCTTCAAATTAGTTGTTCAGATTATCAGATATATGCATGCAAAGTTGGAAGAAGAAGGAAAAAAATAAGAAATTAAGACGAGAGACAAAGGGGAAAAAGTTTTAAAAAGACAAAAAACATTAAGCATTAATGCTTAATAAGTCTTCTAAGGAATTACACATTACTCATAAACCTAAAAACTGACAATTCAGGTTAGTGATCATTATGTGATGACATCACGGGACAATGTGTCATTCTTCACTATAAACAACCAGAGAGAAAACAGGAATTTTATAATTCTCAGTCATATGTCTCAAATTCAACTACCAAGTAAGAATCCTCAAGTAGATCCTACTCTTGCAAATCTACTTACGTCTGCATGACAGGAGGGGACTCCTGCTCCAATCATCTTTATAATTTAGGCTCTGGAAATGTATTTACTGGAGATGGTCTTTTGAACAACTGTGAAAAAAAACTGTTCCAACGATTCTGGAAAACAATTTGGCAATTCACATGAAAAACTTGTAAATGTCTTTATCTTTTACAGGGCAATGCTATTTGCGTTTTCTGAATTTTCCATAAAAAATTAATCATGAATCAGTGAAAACATTTGTCAACAAGGATGCCTAGCATGTCACTGCTGAAAACAGTGAAGTAACGATTCAAAGATAGGAGAGTGTGGTTAAGCAAACTATGAAAGACCTGTGCAGTGAAACCATGCCCTTTAGAGAGCTTACTGAATAAGAAATAATAAGCCGTGAAGTAAATGAGACTAGCATACCACAAAATACATGGAATATTAGCCATGGCTTGATGTCCTTTCCAGATCCTATGCTGAAACTTAATGCGCAAAGCCATCTGTCAATGGTGTTTGGAGTTGGTGTCTTTTGAGAGTAACTAAATTAGATGCGTTAATCAGGGTGGGATGCCCATGATGTGGCTCACGCCTTTAGAAGAGCAGGAAGAGAGATTCAAGCTGGCGTGTGCTTTCTCTGTCCTTCCTCATCAAGAAGGCTTTCAGGACATGCCAGCAATAGGATCTTGGACTTCCCAGCCTCCAGAACCACAAACCAGATAATCTTCTATTCTTTATATAAATCACCTGGTTTCAGCTATTTTGTTCTAACAACAGAAAACTGACTAAAATAGTGCCCAATTCTTCTAAAATATTAGAAAGATGAACAGAGACATAGGTGCTAGAAACTTTAATCTATATTTCTAGCTGTTCTTAGAATATAGCTCAGACTTCTTAATGTGATGTGAACACTCACATGTGACCCAGCTCCTACACATTGCCCAACTCTTTGTTTGCCCCTTCCTTTGGCGATCACAACTGTCAGTCACTTGAGACACTGATCTTGGAAAGCCACAATGGCCTGACAGTCCTAGGCCCTGACCACCTCAATCCTCTTCCTAGGAATACTGTGCCCTACTTTCCATCCTTGCTGCCCTCCCTTAGACCTGTTGATTAAAATGTGTTTTATAGCACACCATGTGTGTAGACTGAATTTCTGAGTTCAGTCCTATGTACCCCCACTTTCTGAAGAGTACTCGATTGCCCTACCTTAGAGACCCTTGGAACCTGCTTTAATAGTACTTAAAACTACTGAAGTCACAGAGCAATCTCGAATATTTTGGACTGTTTCATGCCTGTTCTGTCTAGAAGACAGTGCATCCCACAAAAGTACATTTCTACATTGTAATTACCAGGCACTCAATGAAATGCTTTTTGAATGAATGATGAATTGATAGAATTAGGGATGTATTTTATTTTATTCATTCTTAGGTTTCTAGGGTAAGCATGTATAAATTCTACATATACATAAAACATTTAATTATAAAAATATCTAATTAAAATATTCTGAAACTAAAGAACATCCCGCTTGGAGATGCAAGTAAATTATTCAGGTTATAACAGCATCCCATTTTGCTTCTAAGATAAAATAGATTATAACTTTAAAAACCAAGATGTAATGTCTCTGTTCCATATTTTGAACTTGGGTGTAAGTTGTTTTTCACTATGATCGTTAGAAGCTCTCACTATGTAAATATGAACATCAAGCAGGACATCTGTCTGTGTGTGCCAAAAAGAATTCTGCCTTTAATGAAGGAGCTACTTTCCAGATAATAAGTACTAAAACAGGAATTTCTTGGGTCAGATAAAAGAAGAGATAACTCTGAAATTGTGGAATGGTTCAGTGGCGTGCGTGAGCTGATGCTGTCTTTCTTCAGTCCTTCCTTTTGGCTTTGACCTATGTAACAAAGAATTTTATTTCCACTTTTCAACCAATGGGAACACAATTACCAACACAGCACATGATCTGCAGTCTTAGTTTCTGATTCCCTTTTGATGAGCACAGAGCCCTATGTTTATACTTGTCGTAGGTTATGGTATTTTCCCCCTTAAGTTGCTCTTTTTTAAGCACCTAACATGTATTTCAACGCCTACCATCCCAAGAAGTGTAATCCAGAAAGACAGAATGTTCCAGCTACATTTCTCTTCTGAAGTGATAACCAACCAGTTGCTACATAGGCTTCCTGCATGGTCGCTTCTTAGTATATAATGAAAAATTAAGGAAAAAAGAAAAACTCTTTTCAACACTACACAGGAAAGTAAACCTGCCAAATTTACTTGAAAATATGGAATTAATTTCCTCCCACAGTCTCTTCAAAGTTTGTAAGTTGAATCTTTTGCTAAAGATTGGAAATTAAATTCAGTGTTTCAAATTAAGCCTCAAGTTATGACTTCCACTCGAGAAAAGGAACAAATGGAGTACTTCTTCCACAGATAACATGAACAGCTTGATATGTGTATAAAGTTCTTTATAATATTTTATGATCATTATTATTCATGTAGCAGAAAACAATGCGTCAGAGCTGAGTGTAATTTTAGTAAAATAAAATATAACCGTGTTATTACAAGTGTCTCTTTTTGGCTCTTTCCTATTCTGTCTGAATTCAGTGTTTCTGGTAGAATCAGTTGAGCTCACATAGATTTATCTCACCCTATAAAAGCACAATTCATTAAACAGACTAGTCTATTTAAACGAAGGCAATTTTATCACAGTCAGTTCAATTATTTAACACTGCTTTTTTAACTCACTACTTAAAGCTTTCTTTTGACAAGTATTCCTTTAAATAAATGGGTTGTAATTTAAAGAATGAGAAAAGATCAAGTCCCCGTACAATATATGCAATTAGCCTATAGGGGGTTGTTTTGCCCATACAACACTAAGTTTTATTTGAAAGTTAAACTGAATCTCAAGTAACAAAGGCCAGTGAGACTATGTTTCAGCAGAAATAAAATTCAGAAGGAAATTTCCGCCAGTANTAGTAGCATTTTTATTTAAGAGAGTAACATTTTGGGCAAGCCTACATATTTAAAGAATCAGAGTGATTACTTGAATAATTTTTTCTTTCTTTCTTTCTTTCTTTCTTTCTTTCTTTCTTTCTTTCTTTCCTTTTTGTGCAGTACTAGGGATTGAACTCAGGACCCTGAATTTGTCAGTCAAGCACTTATTCTACTGAGCTATCGCCCCAGCCCAATTACTTGAATAATTCATTCAAAGCTTACACAGTCAACATTTTCTTCCCGATAAAATAATGATCTGCTCAGTGACTTGTGAAGCCGCTGTAAGCAGTGGAAGAAGAAGCTTGATCGTTGTTCAGCCAAGTGCTAACAAAAGCAAGTGAAAATGATGTGAGGAATCCTTTCAAAAGCTTTCCCCGTATTTTGTCTTCAATTATTATAGGTAAAATGGAAGATTCTCAACTTGAACAACCCATTAGCAAAGCAAGGTCTTCATAATTAAAGGAAAAAGAAGTTGTGTTTGCAGCACAGAATAGTCCTTGAACTATGACTACACAAAGCAGTAGCATTTGTTTTTCCTTCGGATTCTCCTAGTAAAATAAGGAGCAAGGATTCGAGAGAACCTGCTGAACCGTGCTACTGTTGGAAGGGATCTCTATGGTGAGTGGACTGATTTGGGGTGTACAGTCAGGGTGCAGCTAACATTTCGTCTATATAGACACATGCTCACTATATTACTGTTACTAAAAGCGTTTCAGCTGACCAGAATATTTAGTACTCAGCCCTTTGTATTTTTGTTTTTAATTCTTCCTTATTATTGTTAAGAAAATACCATAGATGCCTTCCATTTTAATGATTTCCACTCACCATATTTTAACAAATAATCCAATAATTGTCCTGAATTCCTTCTTTTTATCAAAATCATCTAGAAATTCAATGTTTCAGACTGAGCTATGCCAAAACCACTCTTTTCTTTCATGAAAAAGATGTTAACTTTAAACATAATTCTGTATATCATTTGGATTTATTTTGCACCTTCTATATCTGCAAAATGAAATAAACAATTTTCAGTAAATTATAAAACATTTCCATAGATTGTAAGTGCCAAATTTAACCAGTCACAGGTCATGAAACCTAACAGCCAAGTTGGAGATCATCCTGAAAGCCTCATTTGGATGTAAATTCAGGGTGGATTAATTACCTAATTTAGGACTACAAGGGTAAGCCAACCTAGACCTGGAGGGAAATGAAAGAAAAGCCTAGACAAACACTTCCAAACACAATAGCTAATGCTGCAGCCTATGTACTTCTCTTCTGAGGCCTACTTCACCCCAACTTCTCACCTGCCCAGGAGATGTGCCTATTGTCCCAGCCAACTCTGTCTCTCCCCTAAACAGTTTAGCTCTTATCATCTGAAAGTGACAGCTGAGGCTAAGAACACAAATGTGTGGTGAGACTGTTGTAGCCAACAAAGCTGACGAGGAAGCTGGTGGAAAAGTGGAATCACAGTAAACATGTTTTCCACAGAAAGGACCTAAAGTCTTTCTCTAACAGTGAGTAACAGGACGTATCTCTTTACATCACCTTCAAATCCTATTTGTGTTGTTCCATCATTTTGTGTTCCCCATTGTCAGGGACCCTACTGTATTGTTCTTCCATACTATGCATGACATACGTGGGATTTGTGTTGCTGCTGCCGTCTCCTCTATGTAAGAGCAACCATCTTTCATTAGTCGACACTTGAGAGCCTTGGGATGAAATCGGTCCAATAAGACCCAGATTTTAGCCAGACACGAAGCACACTGTGATCTACCTGCAACAGATGCATTCCCCAGTGTTTGCGGGTGCAACTCTTCTGCTATTGTCAATATGGGACAAGAGGAGGCTGGGGGTGTAGCTCAGGGGTAGGGAGCGTCGCCTAACACACAGGAGGCTCTGGATTTGGTCTTTAGCACACTGGAAAAAGTATGGAACAACTGAAAAGCACTGCAAAACCCAGAAAGCCACTACACTGGTGACAAATGACTTTTCAAAATGCTTTTGGAACGTACTTTATGTTTAATATATTGCAGCAGGTACTTAGCAACTACTTAATAAAGGGTAAAAGCCTTCTGTCATGACAAAATAGCTAAAATAACCCTACCTGATTCAGAATGACCTCAGACTAATGAGAAAGATGAAAATTATGACTTATGAAATACATTAAGCATATGTTTAGTCCTTTGTATTTTCTCAGGTTTGGATTGGAAAAATTAAAGAAAAACCCAAAGACTGGGATCCTTGGGGGAAAAGATTGAGTATACAGAGCCCAAGTCCCAAGAAAATTACCCAATTAGAAATACTTTGCAACAATCCTACCATGTGATTTAAATCAGGATAATCATTTCCAAAGAGATGTGTCCTTTTATTTATTCAACAAACATTTAATGAGCATCTGGAATGGCAAGACCTTGCCCAAGAGGAGCTTGAAGTTCTAGTAAAGGAGACAGACAGTAAATAGTTGCACAGCTAAGTATCCATTATAGTTATGGTTTGTTCTTCAAAATAATGCAGTCTTGGTTTGGCTCAGAGGATATGAGATCAAACCTCATCTTCCACATATCTTACAGGCTTATATCTTGTAATCTGAACAACTAATTCAAAGATAACAATATGCAACGTAACAACCATTATTGAATTCCTATCATTTTAGTGAAACTCTGTACCATTCATTTATAGTATTTTTTTTACTATTTTTTATTCTCTTTAAAAGTAAAAAATATTAAAAACAGAAAAGCAAAAATGTTCAAATTGGAAGGGGATAAAAAAGGAGGGGAAAAAAGGTTAAAAAGCAAGAAAAGAAGGAAAAAATGGAAAAAAGTTCTTGCAAATAAGGAGGCAGAGAAGGCTTAAGAGAGGGTAGGGGGATGGGCAAAACATCAAGTTATACACAGGGATAAATTCCATGTTATAAATGTGATCATTATTTATCCCTAAAATGTACCAATAAAAATCATTTTATTTGAAAAAAAAAAAAAACACTTAGTTAAATATAGCTCTCAATCAAAGACATTTATCTTAAATCAGAGTGACCATGATTTCTTTTCTCTGGAAAAGAAATTTTCAGTTTTCTGAGGTTCCTTGGAAAATCTACACCAAAAAAGGAACTTTTATGTAGGTCTGCTTCTGTTGGGTTCCATGTATCATCATAGGAAAAATCATATCTAGGATATTTTCTTACTTGGTTGGTGAATTGCATGACTATGATTTCACAGCAGATGCTATGCATAGGAATAATTTGTGATTAGCATCTCAGAAAGTTATAAATTACCTCTGGATGATATTCTGGGTTTATGAAGACACTTTTGTTCATTTCAGGAATTTAAATTATGAGTTTTTAAAAGATGAGACAAGTTTGGAAAAATAAGTGTTGGGTGTGTGGCCCCGACCGCAGTATTCACTATTGCTCTTTGGAATAACATGGAAAGTTCCTTAAGGAAATCACACAAGATGCTAATATCGCCAATAACTGATAGAATGCATCTACAAACACTCTTAAATAGTGCATTTTCAAAGATTTATTAGTATATTACTTACAATTGAGAAAAAGCATATTTTCTAGACGAATAGTACAGTATTTGCAAGTAATAGTATAGCATGTCAACTTTATTTTATGAGTGTAAAACCTGTTTTTCTGACATATTTAAATTTGTGTAGGAATTCTGTAAGACAATAGAAAAGAGACAGTGAGGTGATAGGTACACGGTTGGATTGTCCTCCTTCTTGATGGAATGTAAGGGCTCAGTGTACTTGCTTCACATTCCCGTTCTTGGTCAGTTGGTTGGCTAATTTGAATTTAGTGTTCTGAGAGCAGACATGGAAAATGACTCCTAGTAATAAAGCACAAAGAAAGTAAAAATTCAGCATCCTTCTCGATGTTCCAATACTTCCTCTATAGATTCATAAATCTGTGTTCATGCCAATCCTGTCTTGCCAAGACAATAACCTATACTCCGATCTCTACTTTTGAACAAATTCTTGCCTCAAACAATCCAGTAGGGCTGTCTTCTGCTAGATAGTTGAAATGAAATCATACTAATATATGCATGTAACTATAAGAAAGTTTAAAATCCTATGAGTTAATTCAGTTTTTCTTTAGTGTAATTAATTTTAATTAATATACATTTGCAGAACATAATGATTGCAATCATCGTTCAGAGCGGTACACGCTCCTACCAAGACTTCGTTGTTTTTACATCTATTTCCCCTCCCTTGATCGCCTTCCTTTATCCACTGCTCAGGGTCACTTGCGTTTTCCAAATATCTACCTCTCTGTTTCATGTTGCCTATCTTTATTTTGCTCTTTCGATTATTTAAACTTTTGGTTTCTCCTACAAGAAAGACCAGGACTGGAGAGATAGCTCAGCAGCTTAAGTGCCTGCCTGGCAAACACAAGGTTCTGTGTTGAATCTCCAGTATGAAAGGAAGAAAGAAGGAAAGAAGGAAAGAAGGAAAGAA
>NDGM011248231.1:1654-15833 GCA_002564305.1 Octomys mimax
TCTCTCTGTCTCTCTGTCTCTCTGTCTCTCTCTCTCTCTCTCTCTCTCTCTCTCTCTCTCTCGTCTTTGTAGATATACAGAGTCTCCTTCAGCATCTTCACCCAAAACTAAAAATGCTATCTTTATGAATCTCTAAAGAGTATGTTTTTGAGGTGATATATAGATATATATTTATAATTGCCCATATTATTTGATTTTTAAAAAATGTTATGCTTAGGGCCAGGGATTTAACTCAGTGGCGTAGTGCCTGCCTGACAAGCATGCAGCCCTGAGTTCAATTCCCAGTCTCCCCCCAAATGTTATGCTTAGATTAGTATCATGATTAGGACAAAAAAATGAAGAACTATTTTCAAGTACTTTGTAATGGTATAGAAAACGTTCTCATGTTAAAAGAAAAAGATGCATGATTACATCCTGTATAGTAACATGAACTACATACACACAGCCACATAAAAACCTTAGAACTTCAGTCTACCAAAATGACAGCAGTTATCTGGATGTACTGAATGACAGACCTTTAACATTTTCTTGGCCCTTCATCTCCCCAAGCTTTCTGTAGCGTACATACAGTACTCTGATGCTGCGGCAAAGCATTCTAAGCAGCCGGTGAGAATTGCTCTGGGTTTTCGGTAACGCCGAGGATTCTGCATTTCTCCTATCTCTTGAATGGGGCCCTGAGGCGGAGAGGCAGAGGCTGGCTGCTTCGGGTCCCTGCCGACGAGGAGCAGGCTGCTGCCGCCTGCCCTCCGCACGGCCCCCAGCTGCGGGCTTCACCGCACGGGCTGTGAGGGGCCTGGAAGGCGGGAGTCTCAGCCCGTTTCCAGCTGTCCCTCTTCCTCTCCCTGCACTGCGCACCGCAGGGATGGTCAGAGCTCCACCAAATCCTGCAAATCAGCACTGCACCCGCTCCCTGCCACACTTCTGAGGGCGACCGTTGGGTCTTCCCAGGGGCCTGCAGGGCCTCCACCTCCCCTGCTGGGGGACTCCGCTGTCCTCAGTGCAGAAGGAGGCCTTGCTATCGAGCTCGGGGTCCTGGTTCTGAACAGCAGAGCCAGCCCGAGGGGAGGGGTCCACGCTGACTGCCATAGCATGCAGCGAAAGCTTTGGAGACAGTGGAAGGCTCAGCTCCTCAGAGCAGCGACTTAGTGGAAGGCCTTATCTTAGCAACTGCAAATGTCTTTGATCTGATAAACAATTAATGTAACATTCTTAGCACTAACCTAGCATGCATTAAATATTCACTAATGTTAACTGTTTTAGATAATGATTACATTTGTGTATTGCAAAGGCCTTTTATAACAGCCTAAATACATCTAACAGACACCTAAAAGGGCTTAGTGAGGTGTGGAAGATTTTCCTGAGTCTTGACATCATCTCTTCTTTACGCACTGATGTCACCTTTCCTTTCTAGGGCTGTCAGGTTCATAAATGAGCACTTGTTTCTTCACAGTTCTTCCCTTTTGTCTGGTGCTGACTGAGTCTAGGGCCTCACAGATGGTAAGCAGGCACTCTACCCCTGAGCCACATGCCCCGCTCCCTAAACAGCATTCTGGCCTGGTATTGCAGCACTACAGGAGGCCGAGGCAGGAGGATTTTACTCCAGCCCAGCCAGGGCAACTTCATGACTTAGTCCCCGCACGCTCAAAAGGAAGCGGGCAGTAGTCAGTAATCGACACCTTTGAACACCTCTCCTAAATGACTCCTGCCAGAAACGAAAGCCTCTGTGGAGCCCTCAGCCAGCCGTGGTAGGACGAAGGCTCGGAAGCACCTATAGGAGAAGTGGTTACCTCTAGGATTCAACTTTTTCATTCTTTTCTTAGGAAGCTTGCAATTAGTTTCAAATCTGCTGAAATGCCATGATTTACACATTCTTTAATGAAAGATGGTAACCGATTTTAGTCCACATCACCTACTGGCTTTCCTGCAGGGTGCCCCGAGGGTGTGCCACTCAGGCATCGTCGGTACCCCAAAGCAAGCGTGGAGGTGGGGGCCCTGCTCAGGGCTGGGGCCTTATGCTTCTGCTTCACCCCTTCCTCCACAGCAGTGGGTAAAAGAGGCTCACTGTCCCTGCTGATGAGGAGGGGGGTCATGCAGCAACCGCAGCAGACCGAGCTGTCAGAGGCTCTGCGTGCGAGGCCCGAGGCTGCAACCCAGACTTCTTTGAAGCAGCCAGAAGTATGAGGCCAGGGCCCTGCTCCATGCGAGGGAGCTAAAATGGCAATAATGGCGGGAAAAGCTAATGCTCATCGAGGAGGGTGTGAGTGCTGAGCGCGAGACATGATCTTGACGTTCACCACGAGGGTGCCAAACAGGCGCCACGGGGACCCTACATCCAGAGGAGGAAACTGAGACTTAGAGAGGTGAAGTGACTTGCTTTCAGTGCTGTACACTGAGGGCTGAACATCAGATCAGCAGGGCCACGCCAGGGATCATGCAACACACACACACACACACACACACACACACACAGTCCTTCCTTTCTAATATTCAGGATAAAGACCCTCATGCATTTAGAATAACACACTTCACATAAGCCAGCGACATTTTACACTGTTTTGAGGCAGGCTTTCCCCAGCTTTACATGTCTCAGGTCAGGTTAGGAGTCCCTGCTGGACCCTCTGTAGCACCCTGTCTTCTTACTCACAATATTCTTATGCGTTATGGTTACCACCTACTTAACGTTTGGTTCCTGTGTCCTGTGAGGACAGAGCCATGTCTTCCTTCACAAGGTTGTCACAGTAGCACGCCCATGGCAAGCACTCAGTAAATAATGGCTGTGGAGCGAACACGGCGCAGCACTACGTGCCCTGGCTGCAGCCCTGGCAATGCTGCTCTTTACAAACGTGTTCGCTGCTTTCCCTATCTGACGTCCACCTACTGCAGAGTCAGTGAACACAGAAAGTGTTCGCATTTTGTTGTGTATTCATCATATTTAATTTTGTACAAATGCAGAAGATCTGTAAGATAATCCTGTCTTTTGCTAAAGAATGCTAGCCATGGGCACAACAGGGTGAGCTGCCTGGAGCCACCACGAGGAGTACGTTGAGTTCAAGCACACTACCACAAAAGCACAGCTCAGTCCTGTGGTTGAGCGTGACTTCTACACCTGCAAGCAGACTGAGGGAGTAGGTAGAGGACTTTGAAACTGTCCCCCAGAGCTTCCGCTACATGGAAAAGAAAAATGAAGTGTCCCATAAAAACAGCTTTCTGCCTATTTATAAGCAAAGAAATGCAAGGTATCTTAATTTCTGAAAGTCTATACAAGCTTGTTTTTATTTGATGTGGACAAGGAACATAAATATTCCTTCAGTCCATATTGTTTTGATATTCACGCTTGAGTATCATGAATAAGAAAATAAGATCACCCAGTATATGTGGATCCCACGCACTCAGTAGTCCGGAGGGCTTTGTGGGCAGCAGTTGGGAAAACGGGTGGAACGCAAGCCCTGAGTAAACTCGTATCTATAGAGCAGCCAGGGGCTGCCCGGGAGCTCTCCCCGGATGGCAGGGATTTCCCTGTCCGGTGCTCATGTCCTCTCACTCAGGGGTGGCCTGGCCGCGTGGGTGTGGCCTCAGGCTTGGGCAATGAAGACAACAGGCCAGCAAGACCTGGACCATTCGAATATTCTACAAAATCATAGCCATGACTATCACATTCAAAATTAATCACCTTTTTTCAAAAAGAAAAATACAGTAGAGCAAGTTCTGGGTTCCAAATGTGCTTTCCTCCCTGTACGACTCCTGAGTACAAGCATCCCTAAGGTTCAGCCGCCACTTCTATGGATTCATCCCTCTCCTCTAAGCGATGCCCCAGTTTCCACAGTGCATCTATTGTGGATGTATGCTACTTAGATGCTTAAGTTTCTCCTTACTTCTAATGATTAAAACCTAATGTTTCTTTCTCAAAACATTCTCAAAATTCCATTTTGTGTAGGGCCTGCAATTTAAATTCCTTCTCCCAGTAAAGATATGACCCTGTCTCTTCAGGGCAGGACCCTGCTCGCCTTGCTGTGCCCCTCTCCACGCAGCCCTCGCCTTGCTCTGTGAGGCTTCCCCGCCACTGCAGGCCGTTGCCGGCCCTAAGGCCTTTCCTCAAGTCTTCCCTGCCCCTCGGGCCACCTTGGCCCTCTGAAGTCCTGTCTGTCCTTGAATCTCAAACAGCTCAAATCTCTCTTCCTTTGAGAACTTATTCCAGATTCTTTCTAGTTTAAAAAAATCTCTTTCATACTTCTCTGGACCGATTGGCCGCTCTGCTCTGGCACTTGCTCCCGTGTGCCTTTTGTAGGCCGTGCTGAACTCTCCAGGCTTTGGGGCTTCCTGGAGGCCATTTTGTTTGACCATTATCCTCCCCTCAGAGGAGTCGGTAGCCAAGCAGACCTCCTGGAATAGCTACGTGCCTCTGAAAGAAGGAATAAATAAGCCAATCTTTAAATTTTCTGTCCTGTTCACTTTCAGGCCCATTTCAAAAAACTGTCCAGGTTGGAGTATTTAACTTACACTTCAGGTTTCAAAGTTGTAAAACTTCCTGCTAGGTGTGTTAGTTCTCCATTTGGTAACCCAGGCGGACAGAAACCTGGTCTCTAGTTGACTTCTGCCCCCGGGCAGTTGTGGCACACCCTGGGGACTCATGCTTTCCTCTCTGGGGAAGAAATGCTTCTATCAGAAGAAACCCAAAAGCTTGGTCGGAGTACGTTTATTTTCTTGTGAGTTAGGGATACTTGAAGAACAGCTCCATATTTTAAGCACTTTGGCTAGAAGACAAAGACATGCGCTATCAACCGCTCTGATGGACAAACCAGAAAATCCTGGGCTCGGTCACCACCAGAGGGCTGACAGGTCACATTAGAGAGAGGGAAAGTACTAGAAATACGAAAAGGGTGCATGGTGGGCACAGAACCTAGTCCCGAGCTCTTCTCTTAACTCTTCTCACTTTGAATGCATTCTCAAAGCCTAGATAATAAAAAAGAATTCCCATTGCAGAGTACCTTAATAAAGAATTATCTTATTTGATTTTAGCTAAATATCTCACCAGGAAGGCCTTATATTTTACATTTTAAAGATGCTAAAACATAGAATCAGACCTTAACTGCTCAAGATCAATGGTTCTGGAGTGATACACATTCACAGTGATTACAAACACCACTTTTATGATTTGATACTAACTCCTAGGGCTCATTTAGCCACTGACTAGGTGTCTAACTTTGGGACAGTTACCTAAGTTCTCAGCGGCCCTGCTCATCCACAAGGTGGCAATGACAGTAGCTTCTCCTTGCATGGCTGTGTGGCCTACGTGAGCTACGTGTGGCCAGAGCTGTGTGGCCTACGTGAGCAGCGTGAGTGTGGACAGAGCCAAAGGCACCCCGGGACCGCACCCGCATTACTGGCAAAGGCGGCAGCAGCCGGGTGTGGAAGCCCAAGGTACACAGTGTGCTCACTGGAGAAGGGTGTTGCTAGGGTGGAACTTGGCACACGAGAGCTGGGGTGTCCAGGAGAAGGCTGCACGGGGAGGGAGAGGCTGAAGACCGAAGGTCATGCCGACGTGAGACACGGGACACTCAGAGCCCTCTGGTGACAAGTAGTCGTCTGTTTTCTCACCACCACATACAAGAGAGATGTGCAGTTACGGAAGTCAACTCAGGAGAGAGACAGCACATGTGTGGGCACATCTTGACACTCAAATGCTCTAGGAATTTGTACAAATGCCAGGCAGGCCCATTTGTCACGGAAATATCTTTCCTTTGCTTCTGTAGGGCCACTGAGAGGATCAACAGGATCTGCTCTTGGATGAGCTTAAAAAGTCAGCACCGTACCCAGCATGCTTCCTTTTCCCAGCTTAGGATGGATAGATTATAGTTTCAGCGGAGCAAAGCTTCCGGGACCCTTCTGAGTAGAACCACAGCCTGATGCGTTCCTTTCTCAGCCTCCTCAGTCACACACATGCTGTCTGGACACTTTTTAGTTCCACCTGATTCAAGCCAGGTTTAGGAAGCCACATGTCCTGGACATTGTATCTTGGATATTAGATGATTAATGAGTTAACGTAATTGTGATAATTGATATCACAAGGAAAATATGCATCTCCCCAAGAGGACTGCTTGGACCTGTCCACTGCTGAAGTGGGAAATGACATTGGGGTATCTGAAAAGTTCAAAATCGGACCATCTTTCCTACACCTACCCACACTACTCTGAGCTAAGGGTTCCTGTGTCTAGGGCTACCTTGCAAACAAACTTCACTGTTGAAAGAAAAAAAGCTATAATTTTATATATACAGTACCAACCATTCTAATTTTTAAAATTGCATTAAATCATATACCTGAGTTAGGAAAATTCTACTTATTGTCATTAAACACACAGACAAGTTCGATATTGAGACTGAGTTCTGGAATAGAATATGTCTTGGCCAACTTTGACTTCAAGATTAAATTTGGGTATTTAGAATCTAGCAACTAGGGGTTTATAGGTAAGTCCGTGTGTGGCAGATGGCCCATTAATTAAGTTAAATGACCAAATCCCCCCCCCCACAATTAGTTGAAGTGGGCCATTTATCAAATACCAGACCTGTTAGGATGATTTAGAACTTAAATATGAAAGAGAAGAATGTTAGTTTTTAATTCAGGTTATAAGTACCAAATATTGAGTTTAAAAATTTGACACCATATTAATGTCTATTTTCAGTATTTCCCTGAAATGGCAGGTCCAGCAACAGTTGTCCATTTCACTGTGGTCATTTCAGTTGCAAATCAAGCCTACTGTAATCTTCCTATTTTTCCATGTTTTTCTTTTAATTAACCCTCCCCCCCAACATTTACTTATTTATTTATTTGGTACAGGGTCTCACTTGGCAGCTCAGACCCATAGCAATTCTCCCATTTCAGCCTCCCCAGCACTGGGATTATAGGCCTGTACCCCCTGTACCACCAGTCTCGGTGGCCAGCACAGCACGCCCGGGGTGCCAGAGTTGATAGGACATGCGGTACTGGGGATCAAACCCTGGTCCTTGGGCTTGCCAGTCAGGTGCTTAGACCACCGTGCTATCTCCCCAGCTCTTTTTCATGTTTTTCTAGTCTCCTAGACATACCTTGTCATAAGAATATACACACATCTACCATTTATGAGAATGGATGCTATGCCTTGTATATCAAGTATCCAAAACAAAGCTAAATGCCAATACTAACCAAAATGGCCTTGGATTTGTTGCATTCCATTGGCAAGAGTTAGGAAAGAGCCCTGGTTGACAGAGTTAAGTTCGTTGGTTAGAAAGAAGGCGTGTTTTGTTTTGCTTTAGTTGATCATAATTAGCTTAAGTATCCATTGCAAATTCGCTTTGATTTATTCAATATGAAGAATTGAACATCACAGACAAACCAAATTCATGTCACGTTTTCTTTGGCTATTAAAATTTTCTAAGTAGCCATAGCATTTCTTTTTTAATGCAGAAAGCGAGATCAGAACTTTGAAGAGAACTGGGATTCTGAAACGCCCCTGGGGAGGAGGACGGGGAGCGGAAGTTAGAATCCGGTATGCTATGCACTACTTACCTTCAAAAGTCAAATAAAACTTTCCTCTGTCAAACCAAACGAGGGAAGGCTGTTCATTCTCTGTATGGCCAGGAGTTGAAGCGGGATGGGAAAGGTTAGGGAGAGGGAGAGAGAAGGACAAAACATGAGTTACTGAGCAGGTCATTAATCTCACGCCGGGGAGGGGCGGAGGCGCTGCATGCCCGTGGCGTGCAGGGAGACAGGGCAGGCTGGCCGTCTAGGCTTTTTTAGTTGGGGAGATAGAAAGCAAAAGCAAAGCGTGGAAGCCTCAGGGATGGGCGCAGCGGTGGGCAGCTGGACCCTGGGGGCTGCGTGCGGGGGCGGACGTCTTCCTGGCCATGCAGGGGTGCCAGCATCTTTTAACTGCGCTGATTTGGGCAAACTGTCATTCAGCAGTCGCTGTAACAAGTTCATCTTCAGTGTCATCCCATTCTAGGTTTCTGAAAAGATAAACTCAGAGTCGTGGCTGTCTGAAATGTCCGCTTAGCTTTTCAATGACACCAGCCCTGCGCATCGGCATAAAGTCCGTGGAAGAGCAGGTGGCCCTTCCATCCCCTCCACCAGCATCAGCTTAGGCCCCCGTACACAGGACACACCCTTCACCTCAGTACCAAAGAGAGGGTGTGCTCTAGGGGTGCTCCGCTATGCTCTCAATTCAAAAGCAGTCAGCAGACATGTGATTCTGAGCAGTTAAGTTATTTCTTCCTTTGGAAATTCTTGAAGCAATGGCCTCACCTTTTGGAACATTTTCACTGAGAAACTGTCATGCAACCTGATGCTTTTCAATACGTCCACTTAAAAACGCTTCAGTAGCCTGAGTTCCACTGGAGTGGAACGGTACTGGAGTACAGTGGCTGGGCAGTAAATGGACAGGGGGCACCCGAGAGGCACTGGACATCCATGAGGTGAGGAGCAGATCTATGGAGTTTCCAGCATTCGGATGAGAAATGGCTTGGAGTTTTTCAACCTAAATATCTAGAGATCACTCGGCTAGCACCATACCTGCAGGCGTGTCACAGCGCCTTTCAAACGAGGGCAGTTTGTCATAAAAAACATCATCTTCTGACACTACGAACCAAAGAAACATAAACGAATGGAAAAAGAAAACACAAATAACAAATCCCAAATGAAATCAAGCAGTGCACTTTACTGACAGGAATGCAGGAATGACTTTCATGGAAGAAGGAAATGCGACACTGGAATTGTGACCAAGACACAGAAAGCGTCGTGCTTCTCGGCTGATGATTCTGTTGATGATTCTATGAGAATGAACTAAAATCTAAAAAATGCCAGATTGTAGCATCTGTGAATTTGGCAGAAGTGAGGACCACGGACAAAGACCCCCTTCCTAAAGGAGTTGTTACAGCACCGGCATTCATAGTTGACATGTGCAAGTGTATGCCACTCCCACACAAGCCTCAAGGGGCCGGACCCCAGCCTCCCACTGGGTCCTCCTGACAGGGTCTCCTCAGCTCGATAGAATCACTATGTGCACAACCCTGGGGCAAAGAGTCGGGCTTTCCCCACGGCCGTGCCAGCACAGTGCAGGTCTCAGGGCCTGGCAAGGACTGAGCCGGCTCAACCTCGCCAGCATCCAGATTCCATTTGCCTTGTCCCTGCCTTTGGTGGCCACGGGATGTTAATTTGGGCTGTATCCTCATAAGCCCATCTCTGGCTACAGTTTCCAACTGCGGCTTTGGGAACTGGACCCAACATTATGAATGGCGGCTCCTATCCTTAGCACTGTCAGATCTTTACTTAGCTTCTTGTCTCCTAGCAAATGCCAGTGATGGAGGTTATTAGACTATGTGATGAAAGAGACAATGATGCTACCAGCCTTAAAGTGTGATTGTCACCTTAATAGAAAATTCAATAAAAGCCGTACAAAGATCAATGTACAAGGTCAAGAACTCAAGAACATAAAAGGGGTGGACAAACAGCCCACCAAGTTGTGGGCAAGCATTCTATGGACTTGTTGCCTGGGCCTTAGGAACAAGGCAGGGAAGCTACCTCTTGTCATTTCTTAAGGTTTTAGGATGTCACCTGCTCATTATCACACTAAGCTTCTTTACTGGCCAGAATAAGCTGGACAAGTCCTACAATATCTGGGAAGATCTATAGGCCGGGCCCTTCCCATAAAATAGCATTTTGTGCAGAATAATTGATACTGACACAGTTTTGTTTTTTTTTAAGAAAACTTTGGAGTTGCTGTCCATCTTGGGAGAAGTAGTTTGTACTCCAGATGCTACAGTTATGTTACTGAATATAAATCATTTTTGCTCAAAGCTCTAGACCAAAGGAAACATCAAAACCCATCTGACACCTTCTTTGGTTGCCACAGGAGATTACTTTTCCCTCAGTACAGATGCCTGGGATGTTAAAAATGTAAAGTAAAATGCATAATTACTAATTAAGGAATATAATTTACACTGGAATTCAGAAAGAAGAAAAATTCTTTCTTGTGGTCTCGTTGCAGTAGTATCTTAAGGAAGACTTTGTAATAATTTAAAAAACTACTCACATTATTTCTAGTATTTTCTGTCTAGGAATTTGTTTCTTAGAATAGAATTCCACACTGTCCCCATCCTCATCATGCTCATATTTCCCCAAATTGTACAGTGTGGGTCTCGTAAACTTTACCCTGTACGGGCATTTCCTGTATTTCACTGATTCTGAGGTGCATGTGTCCACATTCTCAGCTGTTTAAAATTGGGGTGGGTTTTAGAATTAATATTAAAAAAATCTTATTGCAAAGGGCAGTTCCTCCCCTTAAATGTGTATAAGATAATGATACATTTTAAAATTGTGGCTTTCTTAAACTCAAAAAACCCCCATAATATATAGAGTTCTGTTTTCTCATGTATCAGATTTACAGCTCTACATTATAACTTTTATGAAAATTTCATATCCACAGCCTTTGAGGGACATTTCCTTATATATGTAGAAAGCTTAGATTTGCCATTGAACATTTAGTTCTCAAAAATCAAAGTTGGTTCACTTGTTCCCATGCCCAAGTATGGCTCAGCTGCCCTAGAAGGGGATGGCAGCAACACTCTGGGCCTGGGCTGTGGTGGGGAAAGCTTGTGACCCCAGCCTAGGGCTCTGCCTGGAAGTGCAGGCCGCCCTGGGTGGCCTGAGGGCAACAAGCTGGCCTTCCAGGTCCACAGCAGCCTAAGCACATCCTGGGAAGGAGCGCCAGCCCCACGGCTGCTGCTGCTCGGCCTCAGGGCAGCTTTACTTGGGAGAGAAGGGGCTGTCTGTCAGGTCACCCACCAGAGGAGGACAGGAGAAACAGTGGGGAGGAATTGAGGGGGACAGATGAAAGCAAACAAATGCAACAGAGGTGAGCAGTGGGGTCAGGGTGCTCCTCGGCAGCGAAGCCAAGTGCCCATCCTCTCAGGGGGCTGTTTGAACCCTGTGTGACTCATCTGGCAAGAACACATCCCAGGTATGTTGCGAGTCGGAGTTACAGGCCAGCATCTGCGACTTGTGCCGCAGGAGGCTAGAGATGCTGCTCCAGAGCATGGGCCTGTCCCAGCTTCCTGTGCGTGCGGCGTTCTCGCAGAATCACAGTACTGAAAGGAGGCGCCAGCTGGCTCCTCTGGGGTTCCTTGGGGCGTGCTTCCCCTGGACTCTTCACTTTGGCTTTCCTCTGTGACTAGAAGGCAAGTCACAGGGATGGGAGGGGCATGGCAGACAAAACCCCTGAGAAAGCAAATCAGTCGGGAGAGGATGGTGAGATCAAGGAGAGTAAAGGTTAAAAGAAATAAAGGTGATGTGACAAAAACCATCAGAAAGAAATGAGCTAATAGGCATGGAAAGACTGGAAATCCCATTTTGCCCCAGTTGATGGTGAAGACGAGAAAGATGTGGCCATACAGTGTCAGCCCTGCGCAGGACAGGACCTTACACGAAGCTGGTAACTGCCTGTATTTTGATGAATTCCTTTGGGGTGGTCGAATCAAGAGTATGTGGTGGAGGTGACATTCCCCTGGGCCCTGTAAGAGCAGGCACGCCTCTGCTGGTTTCTCTGGGGAAACAGATGGTTCTCATCCAGAGAGTGCCAGTCTAGGATGAAGCTGCCCCCATTGGGGCAGCAAGGCAGGAGGAGGGGGCTTGCTGGTAACTTGAGGAAGTGGGGCGGGGTCTGGATGACACAGGACAGTTGGAAGGAAGGTTACCTGGGAGACAGGGAGGGAAAACCCCAGGCTCCAGACACAGTGCAGTGAAGGGGACAGAGAGCAGGGGCTGATGGGAGGTGGGGGCAAACCAGGCGAGTGCACCTGGGATTGGTCCTGCTGGACAGACACCACCAACCCTTCCCTTCCGCATGACACCCAGGAAGAGGCTTGAGGACAATCACCTGAAATGCCAGCAATGACTTATCATTATTATTATGATTCTGGGGAAAGTAACTACACAGCACTAAAAAAGCACTAGAAAAATAAATGTCAAAAAATTTGCGCATGTCTCACAATGCCAGTGTTTGTCCACTTCAGGACGACCCCAAAATGATTGGAGCAATCATTTTGCATCCAGAAAACAAAGCGTCCAGAAAACAAACCAATTTCATGATTTCTGATGTGGTACATGGTCAGAATTTAAACATTTTCCCTCAAAGGAGATGATCTGTATTGTGAGGAATAATGAGCCACAGGATTTCCTGCTGGTTTCATCCATATGTACTTTGGCGAATAGCTCTGTAGGGAGCAGCATAGGAAACAGCCTGAGCCCAGAGCTCACATTCTTGTTATGTGTGCATTTGGGAAGCGCTTTGCCTCTTTTGCTGAGAAGTCAGATGACAGGAGCACAACACACAGCAGAACAATTTCAACCAGAAACACAGGCCTCAGGGATTTGGGGTCATAAGAAATAGCCGGTCAACACCACAAACAGATGAAAAGAGAGGAGAGCTTGTTTACCAACTGTGGGAGTGGTGGCCGCACTCAGGGAGTTGGTTGACGATATTGAAGAGGTGCTTTCAGCCCGGGCTAAAGGTGCTATCGGAGGAGGGCTGGAAGAGTGTATGGGTGGGCTAAAGGGTCTGGGCTGCAGGCAGGAGAGAAGAGATGAGAGTTAGATGCACAGCAGACACTTCGCTTCTCTGGGGTCAAGGTCTCCCAGCCCCGGGTAGGGCAACTTGGGCTCTAAGGGCCTCCAGTGACTGTCTGTCCACCTTAAGGTGGGCCGTGTGTACCCAGGGGAGTGGGCCTGGGTAGGTGAGTCCCTACCCTTAGCTTGCAGAACTCAATATATACACTAGGCTGAGAGAAGCATGGAACCTGCAGTCCCACAGGGCCCAGGGCCTGGGCAAGCCGTGCAGTACATAGCTCTCTCACTACTCAAGATACTTAACCCAAGGTCCTGGACTCTGTTGGCTGAGCCATGATCTAAGCCTCACGAATGTCGCTGCTTGTGGCTTCTGCACACAGATACTGCTGAAATTTATCTCTGCTGCAAGTCTCTTAGCTACTTTAACAGAACGTCTTCGACCCCTTGTCCTTAAGAGAGCACAAGAACTCCAGCGATCCATTGGGCTGGGCCGCCCCTCTGCTCTTAATTGTCACTCAGTGTGCCAATGACCCATAATTATTCTGCCTTGGTTTCAAAAACCAGGATCACAATAGGGTCAAAAACCAACTCTTGCTCTCGCTTGGAGTTTGACAAACTCACATAAATCTTGGGAAAGGAAATGTCTCTCTCTAAAGGGTTTAGCACGATGCACTCCACCCTCTTCCAAGCAGGTTGAGGGTCTCCCGGTCACCTTATACCTTAGCTTGACAACCACTTGGGACCCTTCCCAAGCCACCTGCGAGGTCACACGGGTGCTCTAACACTCAGCCTTAGTGGCGAGGGCGAAGAGGGGTCCATGGTAGGGTAACCTGAGGGCGTGTGTCTCGGGCTGCACTGTCTGATGGGGGTGGCAGAGGGGCACGTACCACATCTCCAACTCCAGGTTTCCCTGGAGGCAGCTTTGGTCGAGACGGAGGGCGGGGCGGAGGTGGTGGTGGGGTACTGCTGCCGCTGCAAGGGACCGAAGGGGTGGCCGGCCGAGCAGGCGAGGACGCACCTGGAAGACAGGCTGGCATTAGAGGCGGCCGGGGGCTGGGCCCAAGGTGCTGGCCCCACTGGGACACGTCAGACAGCAAGGTTTTTTTTTTTTGTTTTTTTTTTTTTCAATTTTCACACTGAAAACTGCAGCACATGTGGGGTTTTTTTTCCTTCTTTTTCAATAAAGAAGAAAACTTACTCAGTTGCACTGTGGTTGATGGCAGAAGCTGAAGCTCATTACTTTTGTGGTCATGTGACACCTGCTGAAAGGTAAATCCTTTGTGGCTCTCTTTTGTGACAGAAGGTAAGTTGTGACTCTTGGGTGGTTACTAGGGGGCTCTTGTTGCGATCAGTACACACAAAACTTATCGCAAAATTTGTGATTTTTCTTTATCTTCAGAATTTATTTGTGCCCAAGGTGAAAATGGAAGAGAACTTAGAGACTTTGAGTGAAGAAAAATAATTTACCCATGTTAGATTTTTGTTTTCTAAAGATGGATCAGAGAATTGTATTTTTGACCATACGTCAAAAATACTAATTCTAGCTTTACTGATGCACTCAAACACTGGCTGTACACAAGGAACAAA
>NDGM011248244.1:2545-21664 GCA_002564305.1 Octomys mimax
TTTATTCACTGCTGGCTTGGTCCACTAGACAGACAGCCTGCTTGATACCCCCAATAAATCTTCTACTTGGGTCAGAATGCCTGGTCTGCTGGATTGCATGGGTTCGTACCTAACATTGTCTTTTTATTTTGTGGTATATTTTCCTTTTGATTTCCCCAAGTTTTGAAGTTAGTTTCCCTTTGAAAATTCCAGCTCCTCTAGATGGAATGAGAGGAATAAGGGGAAAAGATCTGGGTTTTGTCAATGGGCTCCAAGAAAAAGGAGTCTCAGGGCCCCAGGAAAGTAATAAGGGACCTTAGGAGTCCACCTCCTAGGGGTCCTGGACAGCAGGAGTTTGGACATAGGGACAGTAAAAATCAAGACCGGCCCCAGGAATCAAACACACACATTCTTACACAGGCCAAACTTTAATGAAGGCTAGGGGGCCTCATGGGGCCTTCCCTGAAGGGAGTCAGTGATTGGGTGAGAGAGCAACCAGTGAGAACACAGGCTTTCACTCGCTGTGGTGGGCTGAAGTCTGGTCATTTTCACTGGTGGAGGGCATGATTCTAAGGCCTGCTTCTCTTGTGAAACACTTGAACTTTTGGTGACTTCTGCAAAACAACAAGGTATGGAGGGGAGAGAGAGAGAGAGAGAGAGAGAGAGAGAGAGAGAGAGAGAATAAAGAAAACACACAGCAACTCCAATAGACCAGGGTCACCCTGTGTT
This sequence comes from Octomys mimax, assembly GCA_002564305.1. Lineage (NCBI taxonomy): Eukaryota > Metazoa > Chordata > Mammalia > Rodentia > Octodontidae > Octomys > Octomys mimax. Next base: position 3,254 of record NDGM011248244.1, read on the forward strand.
ATACTCCTGGACTACACATTTTTAAATGATCAACATGCCTATGTGCAGAGCTGAGTAGAACCTGATCCAAGAGTTAAGACAGAAAAGACACAAAAGCAATCCAAAGACAGAGATGCCAAGGCCCTTAGCTCATTGCAGTCATCTGTCAGGTTTCTGTGAGCTAGAGTGAAAGATCAGCAAGTTCAGCAAAAGCTGAGAAGTAATCCAGGCAGCTGTGACTACACCCCACACATCACCATGTTACCTACAGCAGAGCTCATGGGAGGCTAATAATGAATTGCCTGGCTGGGTGATATTTAGGCAAAGAAATGATAAAGGTAAGGAGGGCTGGCCAAATAGCTCAGCGGATTAAAGCACCTGCTTAGCCAGATGCAGGGGTCAGGGGTTCAACCCCCAGGCCTGCTGGGCCAGTCTCACCCCTGGGGCAAGTTGAGACAGTGATTGAGACTGGGTGTGGTGTCATACGCCTGTAATCCCAGTGCTTGGGAGGCTGTAAACAGGAGGATCACTATGAGTTTGACCTACATAGTGAGACCCTGTAGACCCTCTACTAAATACAAAAAAAAGAAAAAGAAAAAGTTAAAGGGTCTTGTTTAGGCTTTTCCTTGTAACCATATCTCATTTCACACAAATACTCTGCTGCTATGGTTTTATCAGGGTCTCATGGGGGGTCTGTTAGCAGAAGCATGAATGCAGAGGAATTAGCCTGCCATGCTATAGGACATGGCGTCCTGCTGCACCCAAGGGGTTACATCGTCTGCCCAGCCTCCTCCACCCACCGTCCCGCTGTGAAGTCCAGAACCGTCTCACCAGGACAGATGTCATGCTGCTCTCGCTTCACAGCCGGGCTGTGGAAGATCCGCCTCAGGCCTCCACTGGCTGGACCTCAGAGGGCTCCTGCATCTGTCTAGAGATGCAGGCAAGTGGATGCCAGCACTCCCGAGCATGAGAAGCTGAAGCCTGGGCCTCAGAATCAGAGCCAGCAGCAAAGTTTTCTTTGTGTGGGCCTTGGTTTGGGGATGTTGTTGTTGTTGTGTTGTGTGTGTTTCGTTTTGTTGGTGCTAGCCATGGAATCAAAGGCAACTTATTTCTAATGGTGAGATCTTAGCTATCTTCAAATAAATGAGAGCAGTCATCTCCCTGCAGGTAACGCACCCCCCATTGCCTCAGGCAGGGTCAGTTAGATTTAGAAGCCAGGCAAAGGCCAAGACAGGGATACGGAGTCAAACCTGGTACCAGCCAAGAGGTAGCATCAAAGAAGTCCTGCCTGCACAGGCTGAGGAGGGAATGTGAAGGCCAAGGTCATCAAGGGGGCTGCATACAAGGACAGGCACAGGGCAAGAGCAGGCAGCAGGCTCCCCAAACAAGGTGCATTTTGCCACTCAGTCCCGCGCATGGCTGTCATCATGCATTTGGCTAAATGTCCACTATCCACAGGAGTCAGCGTAAGAAACTGAATCCTACTGCTGTGACATCCCTGTCCCTGAGTAAGGGACCGCTGCTTTAAGCCCAATGATAGTGAAAATGAAGCTCCTGTGTCGCACAGCAGCGGGTTCTCATGGCCTGAGCACACTGTGTCACAGCCCTCGCCTGTCCTCTTGAGGAGTGGCCCTGTGTGGACCCTTTCTCCCTCCCACTTCCTCAGTGGAAGATGAATGACCTCACTGGCCAGGAAAGATCAAATCGCATCAGATGCAGACTTTGCGTGGTGCGGGCTTGTCAGGACAAGAATGTCAGCCACCACGTGCCTGCACAGGAATTGCTCTCAGGAAAGAAGCGGATGACTGAGTGCCACAAAGTTCCCCTAACAGGGGCCAGCACTCATTGAGTGCTCACCCGTGGCCAGCACTGGGCTCAGCACTTTATCAGATTAACCCATTTAATCCTCCCTGGTGCTCCAGGAACCCGGGTCAGGGGAGCTTTAGGGCACAGAGCCACCTTGGGCTCCAGCAGGGTCCTCAGGGCCCGTGTTTAACCGCTGTGTTCTTTCTGTGCCCCCTAAAGTTCCACAGATGCTCTCCTTTTCTTAGAGCATTCACCATGTCATGGCATCTTTCCCCACAGTCTGGCCCTTCCCTTTGTGCTGACACTTCCATCCCTACCCCAACCCCTCATGGCCTTGTCATCTAATGGGCTATACAGGTGGACAGAGAAGGGATGCTCTGAAGTACCCAAGGGGCAGCAGGGTGGAGCTAGCTGGAGGGCACCTCGAGCTGGAATTCTGGGCACCAGGACCTCATCTCCAGGCTGCCCTTGATGAGCCTATACCAGAGACTGCCAAGGCACTACACACACAGGTGACCTCCCAAAGGGTTCTAGCAAGAGCATGGAAAGGAAATGGGAAGGCAAGGAGAGGAACGAAGTCTTGTTCCTTTCTGTTTGTTGGCTGGGGCCAAACCTTGGCTTTGACAGCAGGTCCTAGTGCCCAGCTTTTCGCCTCCTCCCAGAATCGACCTTACCGTGCCCCCACCAGGTAGCTCACCCTTCCTGGAAGTTCCCTCCAAGCTCCTACCTTTGGTAATCACACGTTCTCCTCTTTTCAAGCCTGGAGGAGGCAGCTGTAATTCCTGATCTGATCCTTCTGGGTTCCTTGTTCTGATGCTTTCCCTTCCACCCTGAGCTCAGCCCTTTCTATTATAGTAGCTCACAGAGTTTCCGGCAGATGTAGCTGGTCATCTCATGTACCACAGAAACTTCACTTTCTGTCTGTCACAACAACAAAAGTGTTGGGAAGCATGCCACAGTCCACGTGCACCCCACCCTCACCCTGCCAAATGGCCCAGGAGAAACAGCCAGCAACGAGGGAGAGTCCCCTCCCCAGTACACCCAAGAAATAATACCAGCACTGAGTGGAAAAGGGTGCAAGTGGCAGTAAATTGGCACAGGCACGTGTCCCAGTCCCCCAAGGAGGGACACTCACACCAGCCATGATTGTCATTAACTCTGGTTCTGAATCCGTGCCTGAGTGCGCGGGGTAGGGCTGGAGCTTCGCTTCTTCCCACCTCCAAAGTTAAGCTATTATGACACAGGAAGGTTTCAGTTCAGACTTCTTTAAATATTAAAAGCAAAGTCTGGGATGGCAGCGCCTTATTCAGCTTATCTTTTTCTCTATTAATCAATCACCCATTATTTATGGCGCACCGCTAGATGTCCGTCCCAGAAAGAGATGCACTTGCAAATGAGCACAGGAGGTAGATCTAGATGTGCATTCATTTCCCTTTACAGCCCTACTGGGCTCTCAGGGGCTGCTCAATAGGCACTTTTCATAATTTCCCATTGTTATTGGACTATTTTTATCCTTCCCGTATGAATCAAAATGTGACTTACTGCCCCACTGTTAAAATCCTTATTCCGGCAAAACCATGACTATTTATTTGCTTGGCATCATTAAAATTTTTTTCTATGGAAAGTTCCCCCACCTCAGAATAAAATAAAAATGATCTCATCATTAAATTCCTTTTGTAGAAAGGACAGAATGACATCAGTATGTGGAGAATGTACAAAACCAGCAACTTGCAAAGTCAGGTCAACCACATGCCCATGGTCTGGGGAGGTGGTGGAATACCTGGATTACAGGTTTCAGCTACACTTGCTCCATTCTGTGCCTGAGACTCAGAGATTGGTATTCAAATAGCCTAACTAGAAATCAATCCACATCCTAAGCAATAACAACCTAATAGTAAATAGTGGTTCTTCAGTTCAGTTCAAGATTTCCTGTGCATATTACCATAATGTTAGGGGCTGAATCCTGCCTCACCCCCAATTCTTATGTGAAAGTCCCAACACCGAGGACTTCAGAGAGTAACTGTATTTCAAGGGTGGTTTTTGAAGAAGGTAATTAAGTTAGAATGAGGGCTGTAGGGTGTGCCCTCATCCAACCTGACAGGCATCTTCACAAGATGAGATCAGATCAGGGAAGGACAGATAGACAGACAGTGCCTGTACATTCCAAGGCAATGTGTGAGGACAGCCTTTGGCAGGCCAGACAGGAGGGGCTCGGAAGAAAGCGCCAGTGTTTGCCTTGATCTGGGGCTCTTGCCTCTCAGATTATGAGAAAATATATTTCCTTTGTTTTAGTTTCTTGGTCTATGACACTTTGCTATGCCTGTGCATGAGCTTTCAAAATATTCCCAAACGTGGAGGGTTAATGTAGCTGCAGATCTCTCTCCCTTTCAGTTGGGGAAATGCGGGGCAGGGAAAGATGGGGGGGGGTTTGCCTGAGTCCCGCAACTGCTCCCTCAATGGAGAAGATTTCGTCCAGTTCTCTCCCGTGGCTACTGGCTCTGTTCTCTACCCTGAGTGACAAGCCAGGAAAACCAATACTAAGAAAATCTTTTTCAAAGAGCATCCAGCTCTTGAGTGTCCATTTTTAATGTGGAACAGAAACAGTGAAGAAAATTAAAAACTACATGCATCCCAGACCCCAACCACAGGCATGCACGTCCACCTGCTCAGCCCATTCCGACCTCTTGCACCTCGGCTGCTTTCCTTGGGGAAAATCCTAGCAGTGTTAGGAATTCATCTATTATCTTTGAGTACTCGTATAACATCCGGGCCTGGGAAAGCCCACACTTCTCTTTGATAGAAACATTCTAAAGTTTGTATGTGTTCTTATGGGAAAAAATAAAAAGTTCTACATCCCTGATTTATTTTTAAATTGCAAATGTTAAATTATCATTTTGTAAAATGGCTCTGACATGCAAAATAGTTGGTGTAGTCTTGCACAATCCTGTTTTACAGAATGATATGTATTTTACCAAGAAAAATTATCCTGAAATCATAGCACTAGAAAAGCTCTTATAGATTATTGTCTCTAATGCTTTTCTTTCTTTCTTTCTTGCTTGCTTGCTTTTCACATTTTAGTACAGGGTCTACAGGGCCTCACTGTGTAGATCGGACTTGTAGTGATCTGCCTTGTGTTCAGCCTCCCAAGAGCTGGGATTATAGGCAGGCGCCACCATGCCCAGTCTCAATTGCTGTGTCAGTGTGCCCCGGAGGCAGGGCTGGCATGGCACACCGGGGATCGTACCCCGGCCACTGAATCTGCCTAAACAGGCACTTTAATCCACTGAGCTATTTGGTCAGCTCTCAATGCTTTTCTTTATAGTTTTTCTTTACTGTTCCCTCCTCCCTTTCTAGCAGTAGATTTCTCTTTCCAAAAACAAGCATTTGTGAACATTTAGCATCTAAAAGATAGACAAGCTGAACTTGTGTAGCTGAGATGGCCATGGTAAAACTTAAACTGCCCAGTCTACAACAGGACTCCTGAGCCCCCTAGGACTCCAGAGCTCTGAAGAAAAGTAGAAATAAAGCCACAGACCCATTCCAAACCCTTCACTTTACAGATTTGGAAGCTGAGGCCCCTTAGGAAACACTGCCATGGCCAAGGTCCAGCACTTGATAATGACATGGCCAAACCTCCTGATTTACAATCCATACAATTTACAATCCACTTTGCTGGCATCACTGCCTATGCTTCATGCTGACCCTGTCTTGCTGTTTGACAAGCTGGGTCCCAGCACATTTCAGTGCTTAACAAGCTCTGCAGAGCGCACCACCTTTGTGTAGCGATACATGAGTCAACTTCAGTCACAACAAGCAGGTTTCCAGATATCAGGTCCCAACCTTGAAGTTAAAGTTATTTGCCTTGATCAAATATCCATACTCTGGAACCCAGTAGTTCTCCAAATAAAATGGGCTTCTGGGTGATTCCCAATCCCCCAGGTGGTTCTATGAGGTGGTCTTCATTGTTCTTTGTCTCTAAAGCTTTACTTGAATGAACTAAACATGGCTGGAATCTCCGGAACTTGCATGTAAATGAATTCTCAATCTAGCAAGAGCTTTGTCCACTTCCACACTCCAACTCAGAGTATTGTACCAGCAATGGCTACCTCCCTCAGTGGTGCCCCCGCTACTGGACAATCACTTCAGGTTGGTCATCCTGGGAGACGCAACAGGAACAGAGGAAAGGAACCAAACTGTCTTCATAAAAATGGTTTCCATAGAAAATGAAGCAAATGGGGCCAGGGAGTTAGCTCAGTAGAATAAATGCTTGCCTGGCAAGCGTAAGGGCCTGAGTTCAATCCCCAGTTCTGAAAAAAAAAAGAAGAAGAAGAAGAAGCAAGTATTAATGACCCAGAAAAAGGTATTGTGTATTACAGAACTAACAATCATGGTTTAAGGGATGTTCATTTAAATTTCAAGAAAGCATCAGCTTCTAAGGGTATGTGTTCAGACAGTATGAGGGTCACCAGGCAAAGGTTTAAAAAGTAGGGTTAAGGTCAAATTTTATATTGAGAAATCCCTGTGTCAAGCTGTGCCAAAACCAGATGTTTTTACTAGCAATTATTATTATGATAATTCATTTAACTAGCAATAAAATAGGGCATGATTGTTTACTGCTGCCGGTTTCCCCAGACATGCAGAGAAATGAGAAGAAAAATCTCAGAGGTTTTACTCTTGGCTAAATGGAATAATTTTCTCAATTAACCAGGAATAAGCACAGCAACAAAAATAATTTGTCTTTACATTATAGAGTGGTTGTAAATAGACTTCTTACACCTTTTTGCATGGGAAAGTCGAGGTGAAGACAAGCTGCCAAGGAGTGGAAAACATCTTCAGTTTGGTTTCCATCTGAAAAGATACAGTCCTTAGAAACCGCCTCACGTTGTCAGCGGTGCCAGGAGACTCCCAGATGCTATTCTTGGTTCCTTGCCTCTGTATGGAGCCCTTTCCTAGGCCAAGCGATTGTAGACTGAGTTGTGGTAAGATGAAAACTGCTTCTGAGGGCTCACGGGGGAAGCTTTCAGGGACACAGGGAGCACAGGCTGTGTATCTGAGGGCAGGTAGACAATATGGCCAGGTTTTTAGGTGGATCCTTAATACAAATCAAGAACTGATGACGGGCGACAGTGATGTCATGGTCAGGGCAGAGCACACCCTAGGAAGGGGGCCACATGAGACTATCACTGTGCCCAGCTAATGGAGCCCAGAGGGGCCTGAGGTGGGTGCAGGATGCATGGCATTCTCACCTCCTAAAATAACAGCAATAGCACGACAAATTTATAACTATAAAATGCACATGGAATTAATCAGATATTATAGAATATAAGCCACATGGTAAGGTATAAGCTACAGCCAGGTTATTTCAATAGCAGGACAGAAACTTCATTTTTCCCCTTAAAAATAATTTTTAAAAGAGAAACTATGAACATGTTTGTCCAAATAAATTCTTTGTGTGAGTAATAATGAAATGCTATTTTCCGCTCTCTAGCTTCGTCTCTCTAACAGCCCCTCCCATTCTGCTATCTCTGTATTTCCTCCCGCCTCACACGCAGAGGCCCAACAAGCAGCGTCAGTGCTACTGGGTTACAGAGGAGACTCTTCGGCCTCACGTGAGATGACGTTAGTGTTCAGCACCAAGGACAGTGGTCCCCCTAGCCGACTCGGCCACCTTGCCTGACTCCCCTCCTCTCCCATTCCCTAACACGTTAGTCACCTTCCTTGTGTGAGCAAACGGGGCACAGACTCTATGCTTTAGACTAGAAATCAGAGTAGGGCTGAGTTTTAGAAAAGATGCATTTCTGACTGATGCTCAACAAGTGCATCCAAATTCAGGGATGACCCCCGAAAATGTTGAGGTGCTTATTCATGACCCTTTTGGGGAAGTCTCGTCAGTGGACTTAGTTTTGCAAATGGCAATGGCAGATCTGGAGAAGGTGCATGGCTGGGTCCCTTTGACAACGGCACCACCACAGTGACACTGCAAGCTCCCTTCTGGGTGCTGGTCCCACTGCTGGGCTGCTTCACTCCACGCCAGTCTCTGAGATCACTGTAGTCCTTGAGAGAAGCTTGCTCTGAGGCCCAAGGACCCCACACACAACTCCTCTGGCCACATCTGGGCCCGCAGCTGTCTTAGAGGTAGATCGTTAACTCTCCTGCAACCATAGGTAGTAGAAAAAGTGCTTCTTTTTGTACCTTCTGGAGTGAGGTCAGAGCACAAGCATCTCTTGGAATAATGTGTTCTTGTGAGATAGAACAGAAAGTACAGAGGATATAAATACCCTGCAATTCTGCTAAATGCCTTTATTTATAGAAACGAAAGTGAGGAACTGGGATTAATTGCTGCAATATGAAGAAAGTAGAAACTAATTAAAAATGAACATTTTACCATGTTATCCAAGGTCTGGGGTTCCCTTGGAAAGTGCTCCTTGCAAACAGAAAGAGGTTACAGGCTGGAGGGATTATTCTCTTTCTGTTAGCATATTCTCTCTCTCTCCTCTCTCTCTCTCTCTCTCTCTCTCTCTCTTCCTCCTCATCTCTCCCTCCTTCGCTCCCTCTCATATGCATACACAATATAAACTTCTGTGTACTTAGAACACCAAGGGCAGAAAGAAAGATTAGGAAGTAACAGGGCCTAACTAACTGCAGCTTCTGCATTTATTTTCTCCATCTTTATGGTAAAATAAGGGACAAAAAATGTTCTAGAGGGCCTAGGACCTAAATGAAACCTAACAAGGCTACAAGTGCCTGCAGTCATATTCCAGGTCTTGTCAGAGTGAGACAAAGCCAAATGACCATGGCCCAGTAGCGTGTGGGGCAGCGTTGCTAACAGGAAGGGGGCACTCTGACCTGGCCAGGACCTGTCCACAGAGCCATTGTGTTAGCTGGGCACTGCCTCCTACCTCCACCCACTGAGGGTTGCCACTGGCTTCCTGGATAGCTTCTGTAGTTCTCCTGTGGTGTTCTTTCCACCAAAATGGGCCGAGCACTCACGCACCACGTAATGAGTGCAGCGTCTATTTCCACCACTAAGGAAGAATGTGGCTAAACAAAGGAGTCAGAGGGGCAACTGCAGGCCACCTTCAAAACGCCTTTACAAATAAACCCCACATCACTGAAAATAAAAACAGATCCCACTGCAACACTGCCTCAGCGACATCTAATTTCTCTTACCCTTACTTCTCTGGGGCCTCAGGAAGCTTTATTCACTATGCCCATTGGAAACATAAGATGATGTGCTTTTAGGTTTTTGGAGATGAGGAACTTTGACTGTTCTTATCCTTTCAAGCAGAGAAGAGCCCTCATAGGGCTGTCATTCCCTTCCTCCAAATTGTCCACAAATTCCCTACTCTGGTTTTCCTCCCTGCCAGGATTGCTGTACAGCTAAACAGCATCACATAGTTTGCTTGGATGAAAGAGCTTAGGCTATATTGCTGTTGTTATGTTTTTCCCAAGACTTATTATTTTGAGCAGGACCTTAGAAAAGGAAGAAAGCAGAGGGCCAGAAATTGATACACCCTAAGGTAGGATGGCTCTAGACAGGGCAACTGGCCCTTGGTTTGATTAAATTTCTTCCACTCCTCGAAGGGTCCATCTGCTCTTTCCAAATCAACCATACTAGGAGTGCTGGACTTTTGGCAAGGCGACACCTGGGTCTAGAGTGCTTTCTGCACGATAAGCAATCTTGCTATCGATTCCCCCAGGCACTTGGTGCATAACGTTCCTTAGATTTCAGTATTGTCGTGAAAAACTGTTGTCATTTGGAAATGCTTAAGAATCTTCCCTTAATAGATTTTGGTTATCTCTACTGAGACGATCTCTCGCCTCCCCTTGGGTTTGCTCTGAGAATTTCATTCAAGCTATTTTGTTAGGAACCCATGTCCTACAGCTGGATTGAATCAAAGCCCAAGCATGCCCGCTTTTGCCTTCCAAAGGAAGATGTTCCCCTTGGGTTGCTAGCAGCATGATTCACATGTTTATTTACAGAGCGAGGTTCAGCCTCAGATGGTCAGTCGTTTTTATCTAGAGATGAAAGCTAATTTCATCTACTGGGGGAGGGTTATAAATATTATGTGCAATATATAGAGTTTAAAAAACAGATCAGGAGGGGGCCTGCAACCTCCCAACACCACCTACAGATTCTCCAGAGAGGACAGCCACAGAGGAGCAGAAATGACCTTTCTTTTAAATTCCCCTTCTATGCCCTCACAAACCCACTTCCCTAAAGCCCCAGAATGCCCCTGTGCACCTTCCCCTTTGTCCTCTGGCCTCCCAGGTCAGCCAGCTCCTTTCCCATGGACACAGACTAATCTCAGTGTTGGGAGATGCAGTTTCCCACCATGCCAGGGAAACCCTCAGAGGCTTGGGTGTCACCTCCTGCATACCCCAGAGGGCATTAAGACCCTGGATGGCAGCTGTGGGCCTGAAATAAACGCACCTACTTCCTAGTACTTCTTTGATGGCGAGGGTTGATTTATCACATGGAATCCAGTCACTTCTTATAAAAGTACTGCAGCTTTCATTTATTTTGATGAGGTATATTGCAAGATCTCAAAAATCAATTTGACTGAGAGCCATATTAAGCCCCAGGGAATACAACCCTACATGCACTGCGCATAAGTTTGTTATTACTCAGAGGATCACTGGGGAAATTATACACTTAGCCCGATGGAGGGTAATGGCTACCTTCATTGTCTTGGCCAACTCCCACCCCACTTACCTCTGTGAAATAACAAATAAAAATGCGAGCGCTCCAAATGGGTACTTACCTGAGCTCCTCAGGGCAAGAGGCATGATGGGAGTGAGCAAGAAGACCCTGGTTTTCCAGAGAACTTAGCCACTTATGGTATGGGATATTACTGGCCCACTCTAACAAGCCGCATGGGGATACCCCACTTTGATCAAAATGCTGTCCTGACTGGGCCCTCGGGTCTGACTTACAGAGAAGCATTTGCAAAGGAGGTCACAATGGAATCAATATTGCTTTCACGTGCCTGGTTCATATTTCCAGGGGGTAAAATTCTTAGCAAGTGACTTTCCCAGTGTGACTAAGGAACATTCCTCTCTATATGCATCTGGTCTCTTGGAGACTTGTGTATGCAAAGCAACAAACCAGGGTAGCTTTCTGTGGGGCCCTCAGTTTGCAGCTAGTGGCAGGGAGTGGATACCCGAGCCAACCTTTGCAATGGCTTTTTTCTCCAAAGTCTTGTTCAGATTGGTGGCAGAGAGAATGGCATGTGTGGCAGATGGGGTGTGGGGCAGCGCTTGGATCCCACTGGGTTCCACAAATGCAGAGCGGCACCACCTTGCCATGAACCTAGCCCTTCTCTGTTTAATATGAGAGGGACTGTCTACATGTGGCCATTTGAATCAAAGTGACTTACAATTAAAATTAAGGAACATTAGAAATTCACTGAGATTCTTTCTTACTTTGGAAAAAGTGGTTATCATCAAGAAATCAAATAACAAGTGCTAAGGAGGCTTCAAGGAAAAAGAGACACTTTCAGAGTATTGATGGGAATGTGCAGAATTCCATTTAATACAGCTAGTCTCCTTTTAGGTGTCATCCAGAAAGAGCAGAAGATGTCACATTGTAGTGATAGGTATATACCCATACTTATAGCAGCATAACCCATGATAACTAAACCTTGAAAGAGACCTATGTACCCTTCAGCAAATGAGAGGATAAAGAAAATGTGGTATTTGTATGTCATGGAGTGCTACTCTACCCTAAAAAGGATAACTTTCAATTGCGTGTAAGAAAATAGATGTATCTTAAAGTCCAATACTATGTGAAATAAATCAGATGCATAAACTGAAATATTGTGTGATTTCTTTTACACAAGAAACCCAAAGGATAAATCATTTAAAAAGCAAAATAAAAGATAGATAACAGGGAAGAGGGAGATAGACCTTTGGGAAATGGGAACAGATTCCACAGGTGAAGGAGAAAGGGGAGGGGAAGTGTTAGGTACACATATCGATTTTCTATAATGAATGTAATAATTAATGTAATGTATGCTAACTATGTACTAATAAATTTAGAAAATTAAAAAGAAATCTGATGCCTCAGGTGCACTAGTCATATTTCAACTGGTTACCAGCCACAAGGGCTGAGTAGGCATTGCATAGGAAAGGCATAGAGCGTTCCTACCATCTCAGAACCTTTGTTGGGCATCTCTACGTGAACATTCAAGTCGCCATTCAAGTCTAGGGACCTGGTAACTCTTAATGCGGCTCTGACAGTTTAGTTCAAGTTGAAGTCACTTCCCATCAGTCTCAATCATAATTTTTGAAGTCCTCTTTCACTGGCTTGAATCTGTTGCGGTCTTCAGGTCAGAGCAATCTTTTGTGGTCTTTCCATCCTACCAGAACTAGCCTCAGGGAAAACTCGGAGCTAGTTCTGGAAATTAAGAAATTAGAATGCAAGTAGATATGTGTATGGATGTGTAGATTTCCTTTAGGGAGAGAAGAAGGTTGTTCCCAACCTCCTGAGTCAAGACTGTTATTGGATGCAGTTCATGCTAAACACCTGCTGTTTGGATGGATCAAACCTACTCAATTTGTAATCCTAGAGAAGCAAGTGGGGTCAGGAGACCAGGACAGGGAGTATGAATGTATATTCAAGTCACTCAGGAACTTTTATTTATGCAGGCGTAAGAAACTTATGTCAAAGTGGCCTCAAGATTATTTAGTAGGAGACAGATGAATGTAACCCCGTGTTCGCTGCTAGAAACCAAAGCTATGTGTGAAATCTTGAATTTATGGAAAGCGATGGAGGGTGGAGGGTGGGAAAGTGTATACGTGTCTCTTCTTTCTCTGAGCCCTTCACATCATTCCTGAACTGCCAGGACCAAGGCCCCTTGGGCTTTGGTGGCCCCTTCACTGGGGTGTCTGTTTGATGATTGATTTTGCTGTACCCTGCTATATTTTCTTTCCTATTTTCTAATCCTTTTGTAACACATGTGCTGACTTTTCCTTCCCTTCTCCTTTCCTCGGGAAAATACAATGAATAAAAAGTCTTATTGGTATTCAAAAAAAAAGAAACAAAGAAAGAAATTAGAATGCAAAATGTAAGCATAAGGCTGGTATTTGGGAAAGTAACAATTAAGTGGTATTATTCATCAACCCTGTACAAAGAACAAATCCTTTCACTCTTAGGGGCTGAACTACGTACAACTCTGTGTTAGCCAACTTGCTATAATTATAACAAATACTGAGGCAAGTCAACTTTTAAACCAGCAAAGAGTGAAGGGTGTCACTGAGTGTAGAGTACATACCCAGCATACAAGAGGACCTGGTTCAATTCATGGACTCTCAGAACAAGCAAGGAAGTTTCCTTTGGCTCCCAGAGTTGGAGGTTTCCACTCATGGTTGCTTGACTGCACTTCTGAAGTGACTACACAAATTCCCACCAGGAGCCACCTCTTAAAGTTTCTACCATCTCTAAATACCGCCAAGTTGGGGACTGGCCCTCTGGGGCCCTTGGCCGACAATTCAGATCCAAATATAAATTCCTGTGTTGAGATCCTAATTCCCAGGATTTCAGAATGTGACTGTTTAGAGAAGGGGTGGGGGGTCTTTAAACAAAGAGCTCATGAAGTAAGGGCAAACTGAAGCCAGTGGGGTGGGTCTGAATCCCATATGATTGTTATTCTTATAAAAAGAGCAGATTAGGACCTGGATGCACAGAGGGATGACCATGTGAATGACCACCATCTACCAGCCGTGAAGGGAGGCCTTAGAACAGAGCAGCCCTGCGGACCCCTTACACACTGGCCGTCAGCCTCCAGAATGGTGAGATCATCCATTTCCCAGAGTGAAGTCACCTGAGCTGTGGCACTTGATTATGACAGTTCCAGAAAATGAAAATACCCGCGATGTAGCTTCTGTGTAGAACAAGCTAGGGGCCTGAGAGACACTGTCAAGATTTCTTCAAATCAAGCTGGAGATTTCTTGAGTTTACATTGCCCATCATCGCGATTTTTATCTCAAGCATAACCAAGCAGCTGTTTTCACAGAGGATTATTGTTCTGCGCCTTTGCCTGCAGGGAAATTCAGGCTTTCAAGCCACATACATACAGCCAGTAGGGCAACTAGAACATCAGAAAGTGACAGACAAATTACCCAGGAGGGAGGGAGGAACATTCAGAAGAGTGTTTAAAAAATCATTTTCCCTCCAGTGATACTGTGCTGTGCCATCCATTACCAATTTTTTATGTGTCAACTCCAAATTAGATCTGTTTGTTTACCCATACTGGGTAGACTCACACCCAAACTCACTGTATAGATATAGCAGCTGCTCCCGTAGTTGATCCTCTTCAAGGTGTTTAACAAAAATCAATTAATGCTACATACAACTCACCATATGTTCCGTATAACATGCAACAACCCACAGAGAATTGGATAAAAACTTTAAAACAAAGCAATGGTCTTATCCTAATACTTTCTGTTTGATAAAGCTCCTGAGAGAATTAGTCAAGAGTCAACTACGAAGTAGAGATTTGAATACCTGCTTAGGAGGAGAGATTAGTATTATTCCATTGCAGGGCTTTATATCTTAGTTTGGATCTGTAATAAAAATCTGAGCCTTTATCTCTTTCCCAATTTTTTTTCTTGCAGCATTTTGATACTGCATATCAGAATCCATAGGTAGGAATGCAGAGGCAAAGGTGGGAACGACGGAGAGTGACTCCCTTCCCTGTGTCACCTATAGTCTCTTCTACCTCATCCAGGATGAGCAGTAATGTGTCTTTCACTGGTTCACCTAATACCTGGAGAGTTGCAGGAATATTCTGGATTTGGCTCTGGGTTATAGTGGGGCCTTGCTGTATCAGAATGCTCTCCTAAAGCACAATGTTCCATGTTTCCAGCTTTCTCCTTTTGTTCAGTGACTCCTTCCTATCTGGGCCACAGCTGATACTACCCAGGGCTAGTGTCTTCCAAAGTGCATGCTGGCCACAAGTGAAGTACCTTGGAGAAGGCTTGGTAGCACTTGGCACATAGAGGTTATTTTTCATGCTGACAAACCAACCCACTCAGACATCTCTCCCGGTTCACATGAGGGCTGGAATGTGGGCCCCAAAACTCAGGTTTTATTCTTACCTGCCCTGACTCTTGGGAAACCCAGAGGGGTTAGGTCTAACAAAGAAAAGACACCGTGTTGTGTCACTTTTCCATGTGTCCTGGAAGTAAGGTTCTTAACCAAATGAGGTCTGGGTAAGTCCTTTCTTGGCAGCCATAGGTAAACCATCTCAGAGAAAATGATTCCAGTCACTTACACGGGAGTCCCACGGGTATAAAGAGAGAAGTGTGACACATAAATAACATCACTGGTTTGTAAGAAAGACTTTGGCTTTCGACCTCAATTGTTACATCATTCTTTCCACATTTTATTTGCTTCCTGCATTCCTGGGCTATGAAAAAAAAAGGTACTGAATATTCACCACCCCAAAGACTACTGTAGAAAGTAGGTGAACACTGTCAGAACAGATAAAGCAGGGGTTATTGCTTTCTTTAAGGTCTGTTGCCTCATTTTCCTTAGGGCTCCTGCTGTGGACAGTAGGGACAAGTCAGGCATGTATTAATTTGCATGATTGTATTAACTAACTGTCAGCCACTCCATCCCCCAGTATAACCTCAATTAATTCAACAGGAGCAGGTGGCTTAATTTGTACATTATTCACATTTGCTAGTAAACAAGCAATTTGGATTTTTAGGTAGAATTCCCTCTCAGGAACAGAGGCCAAAGATGTTTGCTCAGAATTTGGCCAAGGGAAATTCCTATTGTGAGTTCCTCTCATTCTACACACCAACCCCGAAATACCCTTCCAGCTTTTCATACTGAACAACTCTGCATGGGATTCATCCCAAGCACTATCACACTCCTGCTGCTCAGGGTCAGTCTAGAGAATGGGGGCAGAAACCCTTCTGGGCCTCTGGGTTCCCATTCACCATTTCCTGGCTGTAGGGCCTGGCTCTGCCTCCCTCATAAGTTACTGGGTTTCTGCTGAGCAGCACTTGGAGGCCTGGAGATCCAGTTTCAACAGGAGTTTCTGTCTGTGTCCTATTTGTCTTGGATTCTTTCTGGCTGCCTATTCAGTTGATCATTCCCTGCCTGAACTAGGTGGCTCTGCTCTGACTGTGCCACTTCTCTTTCAAGACTGAAATTCTACCATGAATTCAGTCCAGGAGCTGAGTTCTAGCTACCAGGTGACCCTAAAAGTGGCAGCCTGCCCGCCCAGTCCTGGGGTCCTCACCACAGCACTCTGCTCATGTCCCAGTGCAATAATTGTGTTGGTCATATTGCTTAGGGCCTCTTTCTTTGTCTCAATAATTTCACAGAAGTTAACTGTTCATCTTCACACAATTGGATAGCTAGGGAAATAGCAGAAGAGTTAAGTGTCTTGCTCAGAGTCACTCTACAAAGAGGGCAGAACTGGACTTTGAGCCCAGGTCTATATGGATGCACATTCACAACGTGTTTGTGTCAGTCTACCTCCCAAATCTGTCTGATCATCATCCAATTCAAAGGCACTTCTTGACCTCAGTTCAGTCCAGGAAATCTAGCTCAGCAGGCTAGGCTAGAATAGATGTTAAGGGGCAGGGTTTGGCCCTGGGAAACTCCCAAATATAGCTGTAATTTTAAAGACCACAAAGCTGACTGCCAAATTCAGAAACAGAAAGAGACACGGGTGGCAAAGCAAGAAAAGCATGTTGATTAGACAAAATATTTGAGATGTTTCTTACCTTATGTGTATTAAAAAATCCACTGAGATATGTAGTTGTATTCTTAGGGATGGCACCAGGTCAAATGGTTCATGGTTGTTACTGAGTTGGAAGATTTAGTTGCCTGATGCAACTAGAAAAGCAATAGCATCCTTGCTATAATTTGGACCTTGAGTGTTTCCCAGAGGCCCATGTATTAAAGGCTGAGTTGATCACTCCCTGCCTGAACTAGGTGCTATTGGGAAGAGGTGCAATCTTTAAGAGATGGGGTCTGTTGGGAGGTCTTGGGAACACTGGGGGGTTTCCCTTGAAGAAGATTGTGGGAAGCTCAATTTTTTATTTCCTAGACACAACAAAATGAACAGTTTCCTCCACCCCACTCACCTATTATGATGCACTGCCTTTCCACAGGCCCAGAGGCAACAGGGCCAACTTACCATGGACTGAAGCCTTTGAAGCCATGACCCAAAATAAATCTTTCTTCTTTTTTATGGTGATCTTCTCCATTGTTTAGTCATAACAGAAAGCTGATGAGTACAGTCCTGCTTCCTGGTTATTGTCCCATCTATCACAATGAACTATCATCAAAGATAATGGTTAAAACACTTCAGCAGACAACTTTTGAGACTTCATTTCAGAAAAGGTTGTAGGATCTGTTTCATACATAGTTGATAAGAAAAGTGGCAAGGTTGTGCATGTCAGGAACCATGCCTACACTGAGTGACTTCTCTGCCCTTCACTTTAGTAGTACCTCAGCCTTGGCCCCAATCCATAACACCTTAAATTTAGAGACACACATGACACAAATGGGACCAGCTCATCCTGTGAGGCTACTGGAACTGCTCTGCCTTCTCTAAAAGGAAAGGAAGACTCTATCTACAATACTTTCAGCCCTGCTCTTCTTTCTAGCTCTAGGAGCCTAGCATTTATCTCTAGATACCAAGGAAAAGCCAATGACAGAGGAAAAAAGGAAAGGCACTATTAAGAGTTAAATAATTGTGTCTCTCCCAGACTTGTAGGTTGAGTCCTTGACCCCAGTGGGATAGTATTTGGGGATGGGCAGGGCCCTGGTCTGTAAAGTTGAGTGCCCTGAAGAGACACCACATGCTGAAACACGTTCTCTCTCCCACCTGCCTGTCTTCCTTTGTGAGGACACAGTAGGGAGGTTGATGTCTGCAAACCAGGAAAAGGGTTTTCATCAGGAACTGAATCTGCGGTCACTTTGGTCTTGGACTTTCCGGCCTCTTAAATTGTGAAAAAAAAAAAATGAATTCCTGGTCTTTAAGTCACCCAGTCTACAGTATTTTGTATTGGCAGCACAAGTAGGCTAACATGGAAGCAGCAGGAAGGAAGAAAAACCCATGGTCAGAACTCAGCAATGTGTCTAGGCTATTCACTAGAAGGCAGAGTTTTGGGGTTCCTTCTCTTCATGAAATTCTTCTTCAGAGAAGATCTGCCATCTTTATAGGCAGAAAACCCAGCTACCGTCATGAGATGACCTGTGGGCCCTAAGAATAGAATATGGGTAGAATTCGATCTACCACACATGCTCCCCACTACAGTGCCAGGACTATTTCCCTTCCTATCTGGCTGGGAACTCTGTCCACTGAGCTTGCTAACAAGTTTGGAAAAAGAAAAGCCCCTGAGATGTGTAACCTTCTCATCACCAGGATTCTTCCTGTGCTTTCCCTGGGCTGTAAGGACTTTCCTTTGGAGTAGTTCAATTGGCATAGGAGCTGGCTGGCTGGCATCTTGACAGGGTCACCAGGTCCTCAGATCTTAGAATTGAGGAGCTCAATTTTGTGAGTTCATTGAAGTTCTGGATGATTGGTTCAGGCTAATCAAACTTATGAGATGCTGGCAGCTGCTAAGTAAATTTTTTCCTAAAATGGAAAGTATTTT
>NDGM011248250.1:0-11996 GCA_002564305.1 Octomys mimax
GAGCTAGATTTAGAAGGGCCAAGATCAGTGCTGATGATGTGTAGAATGAAAGCTACATTGTACTTTATGAAGGGATTGGAGCCTTCTCCTTTCTTCCTCGCTCCATAGTCACCTTTTCCTCTTTCCTTTCCCTCCTTCTGTCTCTGTCTTCATCTCTATCTCTGTCTCTGTCTCCTTCCCTCCCTCTCCCGCCCTCTCTGTCTCTCCCTCTCTCTCTGTCTCTCTCTGTCTCTGTCTCTCCTCCTTTCCCTCTCCCTCTCCCTCTCTCCCTCTTCCTCTTTCCCTCTCTCCAGGGAAGGTCAAACCCAAGGTCTTCTGTGCTACACAAGTTCTCTACCACCAAGCTGCGCCTCTCCAGCCTTCCATTGCTAATGCCAAGCTTGCATTGCTTTACCATGCAGATCTCACTTCTTAAGTCACCTTATTTTGCTATTCTTGGGTCTGATACTAAAAGCAATACTTCTTGAAGTGAGGACTAATACATAGTACTTCATTTCTGTATCATCCAGTATTACTGAAGCAATATATTCTCTTGAAATTGAAACATTGTATACTGGTTTAAAATTGAAGAATGTACTTTTTTAGTTATCATCAAATTAATACTGAGAGGCACCTAATTACATTGATACTATCTCTGTTTTAAATAACTGATCTTCTAATTATAACGTACAGTCCTGGAATTCATTTGGTAAACGGTTCAATAAAACAGTGCTTAAAACACGTGACAAACAGTTTTGGGGAAGTTAAGGCAAAGGGCAAAGACAATCAGGTAAAAGGCTCCAAGGGGTTGTTTGAAGTACGGTAATGGCTCGGGAGGATGAGAGCTTACGCAGAGTGGAAAATTCAGCCTCCAAGTCAGCATCTAGAAAATCTCTTTTCTGTGAGCCATGAGAGTTTTTTAGACCTTGCCACATTTCACACTTCTTGGAATTGCAATCTCATTTCAAAACCAAAATAATTTGAATGAATGTGTTTAGTGAAGAACTTTCCATCTTTGAAATCAAAAGTGGACTATACTTAATCCAAACTTGAAACATCATGAAGCTGTTCCTCGTTTTTTAATTCACCAGGGAGACAAAGTCTAGAATCAGTTGGAGAATCATTTCAAGACCTCTGCTTTTTTGTCGTTCATCTTCTTTTTTCTTTTTCTCTCTCCTTTTCTTCATATTGAGGTAGGGATAACTAAGAATCCAGGTCAGTGCAATGTTAATACTAGAAAAATAGAATTTGCTGGGCAGGCTAGTGGGAGGGTCCTTTTGTGATGAACTGTTGCATAAATAATGCCGGTGGGGTCTAAATTCACTGTTGCCATGGAGACTTTTGTGCCTGGCTGAACCCTATTCTCTTTTAAGACTGCAACCACTAGGCTTGTGCTATCTCAGATGGGTCTTGCTTTGCTTTCTTTTAAACTGTTTGCAAGGGAAAGCAGAAATTCAACTACGATCATCCCGCATCTAGTCCACTTTGAAGCTGTCTTTCACTCTCTTTGTGGTTTTTGAGCTCCTCGGGGTCCTTTTAGCTGTGCTTCGGGAGGGAGGAGCCCTTGTAGGAAGCCTGGCACCACGGCCCAGCGTGGCTGGGAAGGAGGGAGAGCGGCCCTGCTCATCTCTGGAGCTAGTGGATCGCTTGCCTAGGACCACAGTTTTCAAGTATTTAAGGATCATTCCTTTCCAAAGGTACAGCAAAGGTAAACATTAACAAAGCGAAAACTAACCTAGTTGGGTTTTTCAATGCTTTTATTATTAATGTTGTTTTTGTGATGATTTTAGCTCAAGATTAATACTGCAGGTTGAGACATGTGTTTAGGAAATATGCTAAACCTATTTTCTGACCTCACAGAAATAAGTTTATTTAAGCATATGAGCCGTGAAATCATCTAAGTCAAATATTGTTGAATTAGACAAAAAGTGGAAATAAGGCTTTCGGTGCCATTTCTCATGAACTACCCATTGTATCTTTTAATAACTGTTTTTAGTACAACATGGGTTGTCAGGGATACATAAAAGTTATGATTATCCAGGTAAATAGCCAAGATACTTCTGCAAGAATTAACAGTTGATTTGGAAACTCTGGGTCTTTTTTTTTTGTTTTTTTTGCTCACTGGGCAACTCAGTAAATATCTCCACCTAGAAGAAAATTATTCACAGAGAACACAGGCATAAAAGTCAGCCTACTAATGTCACCGTAGTGAGCGACTCACATATACTGGGCACCTAAGTTGTGGCTGTGTGTCCTCTTTTTCTTACAGAATATTTGGTTTTCAGTGAGTTCTGCTACAATCAGAACACAGGAGTGACATGGTTGATACTTCCAAACGGTGCAGGTATAAATGGGATGCACACACCCTCCAATTACAGACGACCTCGACCATCCCAGGACTGGGAGCTGTTTTCCTTCCACGATTAAATCTTAATAGAGTTCACCTGTTCTTCCACTGCAGTTAAGAGAATATTTGTGGTATGTTACGTTACAAATTAGAGACCAGTTGTTTGCAGAAAACTGGTTTTTAAGCCAGATTGCTGTCTATGAGAAAGCTGTGCTAGATTATCATGTGTTTGTCAGGGAGGTGTACACTGTAGAGTTGTGATTACAGTAAAGGGGAATGTTTTTAAAAATCTTCAGGTTTTTAACTTTAAAGTGTTTCCAGATAGGTAACAACAGTGAGAAAAGAATTTTCAACCTAATTAGGACAATATTTGAAACTTGAATTACTTTTGTAAGTCAGTAAAGTGTACTTATCTAGGCATGGTATATTTTTATCAAACAGATTGTCACATGTTTCAGTATTTCTACTGCCTGGCATGGTTATGTTTGTTTCAGAAGAAAAACCTGCAAGTCCTCTAGGGATCTTCTCTTACTAAATATTTCTTTTAAGTTAACTAAATGGTACAGCTTTATTTTAATCAGATGAAGATGGGCTCATCTTTTTAAGAAATGAAAGTAATATTCAGTTATATAGATTAAGAAGAGTGATTTAAGAAAACTTTCAGTTTGGAAGGTATATTCAATATTGATCATTATTTCATATTATGACCTTAATAGGTAAGAGAAGGCCTGTGAAGCTTCACTTCAGGTGTACAGCATCTGGATGCGCACACTGCTAATGACATGGATCTGTGACATTAAAATTTCTCGTCATAGGCCATGGTACATGCGTGTGATCCAGCTAGGTCTTTTTAAGCTTAAGGAAGGAAGCTGCTTGCTTACCTAGGAGCTTGTTTCACAGAATGTTCACATTTTGTATGACAAGGAAATTGGAACTATTTTTGTTGTTGCTGTTGTTTATTTTTTAAATCCGAGTTTCCATATCTGGTGACCACATCTAAAGACGTATGAAATGGTTATTTTCTATGACATTTTGCAGCATAAGCAGATAGTTAAAATGTGATTCATAGAGAAGATACTTCTCTTAAGATTTTCAAATAACATGCCTTCTGGGCCATTGTCCTTCTAAGTATTGGACATACCATTAAGAAAAAAAACCCAAAAAAACCAGTTTCAATTGTTTACAGAAATACATTTTCCAGGACAATCCAAGATCTTGTCCAGATGGTGCAACTCTGCTGAGTTTGAGAATTGTGGCTAATAAGTCTGAAAACAGTGCTCTCCTTGAAGGCCTGGGAGCAGGGCGCTGCGCTCGTTCCTGAGCAGCTTCCTGGCACGTGCGCGCAGAGGCTGTGGTCACCGCGGCAGTGACTCTTGCACAGCTGTTGTGTGCTGCTCTTGATTCCCGCCTGGAGACAGCACATGTGAAAACAGGTGGAGGCGTTCCTGGGCTCAGAACGCCAGCGTCCGCTGGCATCCGGATACACAGGGCAGGGAACTGAGGTGCGTTTGCTCCCAGGGCACTGCGGCCAGGGCAGCGTGAGCGGCCCAGGAGTTTGGACAGTGCATTTGAACGTGTTTGTGTTATCCTCCCCACTGGAGTGAGATGAAGGCAAATTGTGATTGCTGCACATGACCACTATACGTGACAAGAAAGATTATTTCCAAATAGCAGCCAAAGACTTGTATGAAAGTGCAGGGCGCGCACGTGTGTGCGCGCGCGCGCGTGTGTGTGTGTGTGTGTGTGTGTGTTTGCAGGGCCGTTGCTGGGGATTGAATTTAGCACTTTCTAACTGATCTCCACTCCCAACTTCCCTTGCCTGTTTTTGGAAACAGAGTCTGTGTTTTAGCCCCTGAATTTCCCAGGCTGGGCTCAAACTTTGAAATCGTCCTGCTTCCACCTTCCGCGCCAACCCTCGCAGCAGAGTGGAAGGGAGCGTCTTTGCAGCAGCTGCAGAGCACCTCCGTGCTGCCCCTGACCTCTTTTCCCTCACCTCCTTGCATTCTTTTCTCTTGCCCAGTTTGCTTGAGCTCAGGAAACTCATGCCTGTCCTAGCACATGCTCGCAGCCCCTGGCCTTTGTATTTGTTCTTGTTTTTTTCTGGAAGCAACATTCCAGCTCCTGTTTCCCCGACGCTTCAGCCCGCAAAGCACAGGGCTCAGGGCGTCATCTGGAGTGCATCCGTGAGACTGTTCTTGGTGACCCAAATTACAGTTCCTCCCACCATCACTGGCCGAGTTACCTTTCTCTTCTGCCTCCACTGCTGATGCACTCTAAGTATCTCTCCATTCATTTGACTCACAGTTTTCTCCTCTAGGATGTAAACTCCGTGAGAGCCAGGACTTTTAGTTCGTTTGTTTTTCACTGCTGCGTTCTAGGGATCTGTACCCATGCCTAGCATATTTGTTGAGTGAACACATGAAAATTGTTCTGATTTCTTTCTTGATTTATAAAAAATAAAAGCAGTAGTGAGTCTTCGAGGTTATTATTTGAAAGCAATGTCCAGTAATAAGCAGAGGGGAGAGGAGCCACTGAAGACCAGCAGATTTGTGGTTACTTATGTACCAACACCTGTAACCGCGTCTCCTGTATCTGCAGAACGGGGTTTGCGAGCAGCTCCCTTCCGTGGTACACAGCATCAGAGGTGCTCTTGGAGGGTACTCCCAATCCCGACCCTGACCCTCACCTGGCTGTGGGAGCTTCACAGATGTCTGAGCAACTGTTTCCTCAGGTTTTTTTTTCCTTCACTCACAAAATCATGGCTTGTTGCTCCAGTTTCCCAACTCTTTACCTGCATGTTCTCCAATGTGTTTTTGAAAGCATTTTCAAGAAGTACACATGTGCTCTAAAATATGGTGTGATGCATCTGTGCCCTTAACTTCCGTTGACACGAGAAGAAGGATTGAGTGCCCTGGATTATTTATTATGTATATTCACCCAGCAGCTACATTCACGTTTTACTCTTAAAAATCCCAGAATACATCCTTAGCGCCCTGAGAATCCCCCACCCATATTAGTCCTATCTATGGGGCTACGTGGAATGCTTTCGCTGCATCTCATGGTGACACTTAGCAGAAACATGTAATAACGAGTATATTTTTGTCCTTTTTGGATCAAATTACTGCCATTTTCCCATCAAGTTCATACTGCCTTGAACAAGCTTAACTAAACTGTGTGCATGCGGGTCTAAAAATAAACTCTGCAAGCTCTAGGAATTTAATAAACTCTGCACTGTGGCTACGTGCACGGACCCTGCCACATGCCTAAATATTTGTCAGCGATACAAGAGTTACTTCCTCTAGGCATAAAAGCACTGAGCGAGTGTGTTCCATCCAGTGATTTAGCTCTTTTTTTTTTTTTTTTTTAGAAGAAACAATTATTTTAAGCTTTGGCCAACTCTCTGAGGGCTTCATTGTGAAGCGCCCTGATTATCATAAGCTTTCTCCACCCTGAAAACTGCAGCGACCGCACCGTCCATGCCGCATAGCGCTGGAAGGCTTCTTCCTGCGGGGACAGCGGCCCCGAATGCCACTGTCTGTCGCAGCGCACCCACTCGAGTCACAGATTCCCTCCTCGTGCATTCCATCTGCTTCGCCTCATTTCAAGCCCTTGTGCTCTTTTGAATCAATTTCTGGCAATTTTCATCAGCCTTCGTGGAGTTTCTTCAGGAGATACTATATTCAGCCTTGAAAGGGTAACTAATTAAATTTAGTCTCTGGGCTCACCGTAGGGACATTATCACGGATGATTTCTGCCAAAATTTGGAAACTGTGAATGCACCAGAGGAGGTAGAGAGAATGAAAGAAGGACGGGTTCAGGTAATGGTGACCCGCGTGGGTGTCACAGGCATTTGGCTCTCTGGCTGATGGCTCAGCTGCTCTTCCCTACACTCTGATTTGGGCGCCGTTGCTCACCTCCATCCCAGACCTGACATTATTCTGCAGACGCAGGTACACTCGGGCACCATTTTGGCCAATAACATGCGCATAATTGGCCAATGCCATACATTTCTCATTTACGAGCTCCATCTCTGAGCATATAGAGTTATAGAGGAAATTTGCATTTCTTCATTAATTGGCTTACTAAAACATCCTCTCCTTTTGTTTTATGCTAACTCTGAAATAATAATTACTAAAATTATTGAACACCTCCAGAGGCATGTTGTTTACGGTGTCTCATCACATCCTTAAAGGACCCTATGTTTTAGATATTGTCCCTAAGCTATAGATGCAGACCATGAAGGTAATCAGTTCATGACATCTGCGCTTCTGGTGGGTCCTGTGGAGGCCAAGAGCATCCTAGAACCTTCTGCCTGGTTGGGAGGAAGATGAGGAGCGAGTTCCAGAGTGCTGTGAGAGCACTTGGCAGGCTGTTCAGGCAAGACTAGAGGGACAACAGTGACATTGGCGGTAGGTGGTGGGCACAAGGCGCAGAGTGTGGGTCTGCCAGTGGGTATATGGGTAGTGTCAGACATGTATTTTTGCAGGCCTGCACTGCCATCAGCCTTTCCTGCATCTGGGCATGCTCATGAAGGACAGAGGCAGTGCAGCAGGCCAGCCAAGCAGAGCCTAATGGATGATGGCTGGGTGCTGAAACGCCTGTTGACTGTTTTGTGTTCTGCAGCCGTGCTTAACACTTTCAGCGTAGCCCAGGTTGGCTGGTTGGCATTTCCAAAGCTTCATGGAGACATGCACTTACTCTGGTGGTGTGGTCTAGCTATTGCCACATTCCTGCCTGCTGGACTTCTGCTTGCCACCCTTTTTCCCTGAAAGCTAGGAATGAGGAGAGGACAAAAGCACTGCCCTTACGCAGCTACTGCTCCTGTGGGGACGAGACAATAGGGCAGTGATTGTTTTCACCCACCCATACCCTCCTTCTGTCAAAAGAAAAGAGATCTAGGCAGAAAGACCATTATGGTTACCTAAAAGCCACATCTCTCTGAAGAGAACCAAAGGGCTCACTTACTCAGTTTTCTTGAAAGGCTGACTATCAGGTGAAGCCAAAGCCGTTTTATTATCTACTCTTTTCATAGGTAATATCAATATGTTCAAGGGTCTTTAAGGCTGTGTGAATTTCCACTGTAGATAACATTCTCAGTATACTTAGTGCACAATAGCTGTGTTGTAGTGAAAAGGTTATAGCAATAGAGGTCAGAAGCTCACTTTTGTATGCGTGTACTTCTTTTACAATCTGCAGAATAGTTTACTGGAACAAAAGGAAGAAGGAATGACCCTATACACTAACGTCTGATTTTTGATAATCTGTTTTGTTTTGTTTTGTTTTGTTTAGAGAACTGAACTCAGGACCCTGCACTTGCCAGGCAGGCACTTGAGCCACTGGAGCTGTATTTGTAGCCCTGATAATCTCATATTATTGTGTCAGTCCTCCTATGACTTGTGTCCAGATGTTCCCCTAAATACCTTACCCGCTCGTGAGCGTGGCGTTTTGCAAGTGGCCGATGTACAATGTGTATCGAGGGCTCTGGAAGTGTGAGAATGGACTGGCTTGCTGATTGGATTAGTGCAGTTCTGAGTGTGACTGCATGGACTTACTAAAAGACAAGGGCCCTCCTCTGACTGTGGGTGGTGCTGCTCAATAGGCCTGCAGCCCATATGGAACCTAAAGGGAGGCTTGCAGCCGCCTCCTGCCTACTCTGCCATGGACTGTTCCTGCTCCACCATGCCACTGTGGAACCAGCTGACCATCCCTGAAATCTCTATAAACTGTGAGCTGAAGTGAGCCTTCCTTCCTTTAACTTGTGGATGTCAGGTATTTTGTCCTGGCAATGAGAACAGTCACTAAGACATTTATAATCTTTTAATAATATCACTCCTCTTCGAGTCGTGTGGCTATTCACAATTTTTGGAAGTAGGATTCTCAAGGGGTTTCAGATTAGATGAATTCTGCATGAGGAATACAACAGGCTTTCCCAGAGCTCAGCAGGGCTTTTGACTTGTGGTGCTGAGTAGTCTCTGTAGAAAATTCATCAGCATGGTGCCTGCTACGCTTTGTGTGTGGATGTCCCCCCTCCACAGCCTCATACAGTCACGGGCTGGGCTTCTAGAGCTTTTTGATCGAGGCCTGGTGCACTGTTGGTATTATCCGGTGCGACTGCTGTATCTGCCCTAGGACAGCTAACCTGCATGCAATGTAAGGGCTGGAAATAGGCTTGGTCCTGCTGCTCCTCCCCTTTTTTTCTTGTTGCTTTTGCTGTTCTCCACCATCATGAACTGCAGCCCCCTGCCATGTGCTGCTCTGCCTTGGAGCCAGCTGAGTATGGACTGAAACCTGCACAAACTGAGCTAAATATACCTTTCCTTCCTTAATATTGGGTATTGGGTATTTTGTCTCAACAAAGGCTGGAAAGTAACTGAGATAGGGACATTCTATATAATTTACTACCACTCACTTGTTTGTTCCGACTTCTTTGTTTTTGTTTTGGCGGTTGCTATGTGGTTTATTTTTATTGGGGTACTGTATTATCTGAAAAATCAGTGGATTAGAGTGAGGTCTGGTGCCAGTTTTAGCTTGACAAGGTTTCATTTCATTTTTATCCCTAGGTTGTGCCTGTAAGTCTTAAAGCTGCTCCTTCTCATCCTTTTGCCCCTCACCACCCCAGATGCTACGACTCTTGATGTAAAAGCTTCAGCTCTTGATTCCTTGTAAATGACTTGTATTTCATTGTCTTTCCTACAGGGCATCTTACTGCACGGTTTTGAGGTAGTTAAAGATATATATGCACTTCAGGTTGGTCTCGAACTCATAACCATCCTCCTGCCTCAGTGTCCTATGTGCTGGGATGATAGGCATGTACCACCACATCCAGTTTAAGGTATACGTTTCAGACCAGAATGGCTAAGGTGGGGTTTCACCAAAGTTCCTGGCCCAATCAATGTAGGTCTTGCACCAAGAGGCTCCAGCTTTTGTTAATGTTACTCTTCACTGTGTAAATCTTTAGAACAAGTACATCTATTGTATTCTTACTTAAGTTTACATAAATATCCCAGTGTGCAAAAATCTGTATGTTAAAACACTTTTTAAAAACCTAATTTAAGACCGGGGAGATAGCTCAGTGGAATAAGTGCTTGCCTGGCAAATGCAAGGTCTTGAGTTTGATCCCTGGTACCACAAAAAATAAAATAAATAAAAATAAAAACCTAATCTTTAGCATATGAGAGTAGTTCATTTATATATAGGCTCACCCCTTTACCCCCCTGCCTCATGTCACCTCATGTGTGAAGGACCACTACTCCCTGTGAAAGAAGACAGTTTGCCTCCACTGTGGTTCGCCTTGGCCCCGCTTCTGTGCCCTGATGTGTAAAGAGCTGGCTAGGAATATGCTCAGGCCCTCCACTGGCTTGAAGCAGTGCAGATGGGTTGCACCTGGGCACCAGTGTGTGGCTCAAAGCAAAGTGACAGATCCGTGTGTGGCCTTCCTGTAGCACCCTCCTACTAAGCATGAGCTACACCCAGAGGAGCCTCACCGCCTGCTGGGCTAGCATGTCAGGAAGGCGGCAGTGAGACTCCAGGTGGTGAAGGCCAACATGGGAGCTGAGCACGACCACCCAACGCACAGGACACTTCCTCCTCAAGCTGTGTTACGCGGATTCCTCCAAGCTGAGAGGCTACCCTTTACCAGAATCTGACACTTTCTGCAGACGTGCCTCTCTGCGTAATGCAGAGGGGCTCTTGTGCCTCCTACCTAGCTCAGCTCACAGTTCTCACATACTTCCTGCATCCTCAGTCACTCAACCTGAGCTACTCCTCTCTTCATGAAAGAATAAACCTGGGTTTGGCCCTGGGTCATGGCCTCTGTTCTGCTTAGCTTTTTTTCCTCCTCAACTTAGTACCCGTTGGCTCCCCACAAGTGCAAATATGTCTTTGTCTCTATCCTGCTGTGAGTTACATTGAGAGTGGTTGATTGGAATTTACTCAGGAGAATTCCATTAACTTTAGCTGGGATTATAATTTATGAACTCCTCTGAACATTGAGGAGGCCAAGAGGGCTCCCACAGCACTCGATTGTTTAGTGCACACTCCTCCAAAAGTAGCTGCTCCCCAAGACTAACTGAGCTACCCAGCTCAGCATATGGCCAGGAAATTACCAATCAAATTCATAAGCTGAGATTGAGCAATAGAGAATTTAAGAAGCTTAGACATTTGTACTGATAAGACTGTCTGTCTTGATTATAATTGGACTTGAGGGTCACGGAGAAAAAAGAGGAATGTACAATCATAAGTGATTGTTCTTCATTTGCAGATGAGTGTGTTCATCAGGCTTTGTGCAGATGGTGGTGAGGGGGTGGGGCACAGTAGGACCAAGCTGGCATCCCGGTGTGGTACATGTAAGTACCAGAGAAGGGCCACAGGTGGGCATTAGTGATATGTCTTAGGTAGATGTTTATATGCATCCCAAACAGTCATATCCACCTTGTGTCCTGTGGGTTGGATATACCTTTGTTAAAAAACAGAAAAACTCAAGAACTGTTTGTTAGTTGTGTACTTTAATTATATTATATATGTTATATGCAAGCTTTGACAGTTCCTCTTCCCTCAGTGCAGCCTGGGCATGCTCCACCTGTCCAGTCCTTAGGATATCCATTTGCGCATGCACAGGAGAATCATAATTGATATGAGAAAGTCTGAACTGTTGAACTCTGTAGTTTCTGTTCAAAACCCTAATCAAGGAATTGCACTAATAGCTTCCAAGTAAGCTTGTGGAATTTTAGCTTATAAGAGGCTAGGAGAATATGGATATGTTTGATACAGACTTGGTTTTCAGGAAGAATGTTAAGATGCTAAAAAAGCAAGATAAAATCAGAAATATGAAAATTAGGAAACACGTAGAAAACAGAACACGTAGCTCTGTTTATAAGCCCCAGAGTAGTCACAACAGAGGGAAGTCCGTCTTGGCAATGCTTTAGCACAGATTACTTGTTTACTTGAATGCTGCTTTTAAAGAAGGTGGCTGGCTGTCCGGCAAGGTTAAGACAGGTTACGTTAAGGGGAGTTCAGGTTCAAAGAAGACGGTTAGTGACTCCGCATTTTTAACAGTAGGCCATGAGGAGTACCTGGCCATGAAGAATGTTCGGGGGCAGGCCGTACAGAGGGCGTCGGCAGGCATGAAAGAGAATGCAAAGACGCTGCCGGAGTGAGACGTGGCTCTCACTCAGTGGGCGCTGTGTTCTACTGTGTAAACATCGGTGTGTTGCTCCAGTGGGTCAGAAGACGGACTGGAACCGAAACCAGAATCCAAGCCAACTACTGGAAAGGCGCGTTGTATGGCGGCGCGCCATAATTTCCATGAGGACAACTTCTCCTCAGTGGAAGGCTGTGCCTGTGTATGTGAGCTGCTGCTCTCGGAAACTTGGGGACTGTATGGCGGGCTGACCAGAAAGAGGGCCGTGAACACAGTGCCCCCAGGCCCACCCACAGAGCTCACGTACCATGAGCTTTTCAAGGCCTGACACCCGGACCGCGCAGAACTTGATGGGGCTGGGCCATGTAACAAATCGAAGATAATAATTATAAATATAATAATTAATAATAATAATACAAGCTCTGTGATGTCTATAGTACCCGGATTTCTGCATGCAAGGATTTTGGAGCGCCGGGGAGATGGCTCAGTGGAATAAACGCTTCCCTGGCAAGCGCAAGGGCCTGAGTTCAA
>NDGM011248250.1:12046-27032 GCA_002564305.1 Octomys mimax
TGGCAAGCGCAAGGGCCTGAGTTCAATCCCTGGTTCCACCAAAAAAATAAAAATAAAAATAAAGAAAGATTTTGGACTTAAAGTGAGAACTATGAAGACAATGTCCCAGCCATTCATGTACCCTGGCTATTTACAACAGAAGACGGGAAAGAAAGTTAGCACAGTCACAAAGTACTTATTTATCCTATACATGGAACTCTGTAGGGCCGGGGAGATAGTTCAGTGGAATAAGTGCTTGCCTGGTAGGCACAAGGTCCTGAGTTCAATCCTTGGTACCCCAAAAATGAAAAAAAGGAGAGAAAGAAAGAAACAAAGAAAGAAAAGCAATAAAACCAACGTGGCGGTTGTGTGTCTCCTCACTGAACAATTGCTTAACTGTGGTTCTTCCCTTCATCTACCTCCTCATCTGTAAATCAGTAATAAGAGGGTGACAGTGGCATTATCTCCTGAGAACTCAAAGCATATGCATGCCACTTGGGGAAGGAGGAAGAATGACACTGAGTTTATGAAAAACACATAACCTGATTTTATTGCAGTAGAAATATTTTCTGTCTTAATAGGATGGTGAGATACAATTTAAGTCATATGATTTAAATAAATACAAGTTTTAGAGTGTTCATTAGATACAGACATCTTGTTTAAATTCTGACCAGACTCTTGCTTTTCCCACTTGAATAGCAACAGGAAATTGGGGAGAAAATTGGCCTAATAGGCACGAGACAGCTGCTGAAACCAGCGCAGCTAGCTGCCTGTGCTTTGGCCGGGCAGGCACGTGTTGGTCTGTCCTGCCTTCCCTAGCAGGTAAAACTGTACTTGCTGGGGATTTAGTACTGGGTTTCAGGAAGCACAAGGATAATTTGGCTGTTTCTAAAAAGGCATAAACAAAATATTGGCTGAGTGCAGACAGATGTTAAGGTTATACATTGTACATGAATTCATGTACTTGAATTCACTTTAATGAAGTTGAGCTTATGGTGTAAGATCTTGCGGCTCATTATAACTAAGTTGTTATGGGCTGCTAATTTGCTGGAAGCTGCTGTATCATGAGCTAGCCTGACTGCCTTGATGGATCTCCTGGTAGTTAATATGGTTTAAATGTGAATCTTTTATTTTTCCCCTGTGGTCCTGCATAATGATATTAGCTTGTCTACAGTGTGACAAATTCAGTGTACCAGGAACATCTGGTACACCATTCTTTATGACTGAAAATAAGCCTGCAAAGATAATACTGTACTTCCACTGAGGCCTCCATGTGTGGGGGGGATGTGGGGGATCCGACTATGGAGAGAATCCGTCGGTCACAACTCATTTTTCTGTACTGTAAACCATTCACGCAGCGCCGCATCCTGCATCACCACCTTCCTACAAGTTCTTGTTTGATTATCAAGATGCAAATATAGATGGATTCCTTGTTAGACTGTGCTTAATTTATTCCCAGCTGAGGAATTCCAAAAAGCAAAAAAAGAATTATAAAAGGAAAGGAACTAAAACCTTCACAGTTTGAAGGCAGGTTTAAATTCAGGCTTTTGAAGTTGATCTGAGAACAGATCACACTCAGATGTTCAAGCCGTGAAGCTGCTTTAGACTGTCTTTTTAAAACAAATGCGTAGCATTTTTAAAAAAGTGAACAATAAGTCAAATTCCATATGCTCCCATTTGGATTTCAACACATTAATATTAGAATGGTCACGTTCTGCCCGTTATTTTCGCAGCAGTGTAGAAGCATATTTCACAGATGAAATGCACAAGTTGGCATGCATGTGCCTATTGGATACCTTACCAAGAATAGGAATGGCTCCTGGGCCCACTCACTGTCGTTTCTAACATGTCATTAATTGAGTATTCTTAAATCATCTGCCTGACTTCTCCGACACGCTAGTGGCTGTACACTCGGATTGCATTCCACACAGCTGAAGTACTTTCTCAGGTTATTGTGAAGATGAAAAGATACTAACAACACCACTCTTAGTGTACACACAGCTGGGCTGCGACTTCCTCTTCCCTGACACCAGCCTTGAGGTGACCTCGGGCCCTCCCTGAGCAGTGGGTGGAACTAACACTGCCCATCAAAGGGGATCTTTTGCACAGAGTTTAATGGGAAAATTTGATAATAATGCCCCTGAAGGAGGAGAAAACAAAACTATCTCTCTAGAGGTCAAAGTCAGCCCCAGAGGACTTGACAGTTTCTCCCTCATTGTGAAAAAGCTTAGCAGCTGACAGGGAGATTTGGGAACAGGTACGTGTGCACCTTCACAGCGTGAAACGGTGCAAGAACCCGGTTGAAACCGCTGACGCTCAGATGCCCCCAAATGGTTAAATAATATTAACTCTTTTATCGTTACTGAAACAAGTTCCTAACTGATGATAAGGTGTGACAGTCTGTGTTCCGCAAAAACTGTGTGAGTTTACCTGGAAATAAGGCTAAAGCAGTGTCTTTATTCTAGGCAGCTGGATATGTGCTCTTTGAAGAGGAGATTAATCATGTCATCAATTTTAATAAAATTCTGCAAACTGGAAAAAAATGAATCAAGTTGAATAAAATTCCTGAGGGGTGTTACCTTGGCAAATGGAAAATGGGAAAATGGCACTTCACATTTAATAGAGAAACTCAGGCTCATTGTTGAATATTAACCTTTTACTTTTTTTTTTTCCTTTTTGTATTATAGGGAAGGGCCTACAGGGTGTTCAGGGTCTCACTACTAGATTGAACTCATAGTAATCGGCCTGTTTACAGCCGCCCTAACGCTGGGATTACAGGTGCATGCCACCACGCCCAATCTCAATGGCCATCTCAGTGCGCCCTGAGGGTGAAGCCAGCATGGCAGGCTTAGGGATCGAACCCACAGCCCCTGAGCCTGCTTGCAGGTGCTTTAATTCGCTGAGCTATTTTGGCTGGCCCTAATTTTTTGCTTCAATTCAGACTTCTAGTTGGCCTGTCACTCAGGTGGGCCCCACAATGCGATGAAACTGAACTCCAGTCACTCTCTCCAACACCCGCAGCCGCTGGCTGCCCATTGCTGTGTGCTCGCTCATTATGTTCCTTCTACATGTAACAAATTCTTCCCCTGCCTCCCCCATGTGGGCTGTCGCTATCTTCTTATTGTTCTTCTCAAATGCTTCTTTCCTCACCTGACATTGCTTTTTATTTCTTCTTTCTTCTATCTCATCTTTCCAAAGGAAAGTTAATTTCACAATGCATTTACATGGCTGACCTGTAATTCAGCCTGTTACTCTGAATTCTGGCAAAGGTTGTAGTGATTTCAACTCTAATTTCAGACTTAAATTAGTCAGCAGTACCTATAGCTTGATTAATTTTGTACTGTTGCCTTCCTTGTATGTATCAATCAGCATCATTAGCATAGTTTGCAAAAAGATATTGGTCACTTATTCATATTATAAATGTTTATATGGCTGCTACTATGTGATAGATATTAGTGAATTGAATGAGGATGACAGTATCGAATTTTTGCATTGGAATAAAACATGATAATTCCAGAATGATTGAAACTTGAGATTTTCTGCCAGACAAGTACAAACAAAAAGCTTAGTACCTACCTATGTTTGCTGTTAATAAGAAGGTACTGTTCCTTTGCTGCTTGATGTATTTTAATAAAACTGTCTGATAGCCATGGCACTGAAGAGAAATTCAGCTGCAACATCACCACATTATTGGAAACAAATTTGTTTGTAGCAATCAAAGAAGGGAACTCACTGAGAATTGTAGAGCCACCAAGGAGAGAGAGCTTAACATATCTTTGTGTATTGATGACAGGGTCTGCAGGGTCTGCAGGGTCTGCAGGGTCTCATGAGGTAGATCGGAATCGTAGGGAGTCTCTGGCTTTCAGTCTCCGAAGTCCTGGGGTCATAGGCGTGCACCACCAACGCAGTGTCAGTTGCTTTCTCAGTGTGCCCCACGTGTGGGTCTAAGACAGCATGCTGGGAATCAAACCCGGCCCCTGCGCTCTGCCTAAGCAGGCACTTTAGTCCACTGAGCTATCTGGTCATCCCTTTGACACATTTATTATTCTGAAAATGCTAGCAAAAAAAAAAAGAAAAGAAAAGAACCGAGTTGCCTGTGGATAACCCACTACTATTGTGGACTACTGGACTTCTATATTGGAATATTTTGCCAAATTCATGCACTACAATATTTGAATGGCAATGGAATACCCATCTCTGACAAAACTAAACAAAAAAGGACATATAAATGAAGGACAATTTTGTATCTGTATATACAAAATAATTAGGATGGGTATGTAGCCATTTTCTCTTAATTCAATAAGAAGAAAGATTTATACTAATAGTATTTGGACAGGATATCATGTGTACATTCTGAACTATGGATGACTATTACAAAGACAACCATATGCTATGCATTAATTGTTGTAACTCTCCAACCAACCTGTTTTGAAACTGTTTCATTGCAGTGTTTTCCTCAATAAAATTAATTAGGGGCTGGGGCTCTGGGTCAGTGGAATAAGCGCTTCGCTGGCAAGCCCAAGGGTCTG
The DNA here is from genome assembly GCA_002564305.1 of Octomys mimax. Lineage (NCBI taxonomy): Eukaryota > Metazoa > Chordata > Mammalia > Rodentia > Octodontidae > Octomys > Octomys mimax. Next base: position 16,555 of record NDGM011248250.1, read on the forward strand.
AGTTCAATCCCAGTTCTGCAAAAATAAATAAATAAATAAATAAATAAATAAATAAATAAATAAGTAAAATTAATTTTAAAAAACAAAGACAATGCTAGCAAGTGCTCACCTCTCAAAAAACACCCAGTAAAATTTGTACTAGAACTTAATGCTTAGAAAAAGGTAAGTTATCAGAAAACAGGTTATTCTTTTACACAGACAAAATACGATAACAGTACCTGAAAATGTCTGTTTTTTACAATGAGTTTATATGTTTACATGCGGACTTCACGCCTGGGACACGGGACTTGAGGGCCTCTGTCAGCGGAGCACAAGGCTGTTCTGGTGCTTTTCTGCAAGTGTGAACACTGTAGCTCCTCACTCCGAAAATCTTTGCATTGGTTTCTCAGCGTTCAGGCAGTGGGAGGAATATCTTCACAGGTAGGAGCAACTGGATTGTAGTTGGAAAAGTTTGGAAAAGAGCATGAACAGAAGTTTCGGCCTTTAGGCTATGTTTTTATAATTTCAAATCACCAGCAGTATGCTAATAGCCCAAAGCCAGTGTTTTTATATGATTCAACACAATTAAGAATGACTACTAAATAAGACATGTTCAACAGACTCAATATCTCAAATTAATGTAAGAATTTAAGAGACAAGTCTTGATCATGTGTAGCAGAATATTTCTTTTAATGTTTTAAAATATCGAATTGTTAAAGTATTAAATGATACATGCTATTACTTCATATCCTCAGGAAAAGACCCTGAACCTTCCAATAACATTCATATCCATTGTAGCCCCTCAGAGTGAGGAGCTACAGTGTTCAGACTTCAAGAAAAGCACCAGGACAGCCTTGTGCTCTATTGACAGAGACCCTCAAGTCCTCTGTCCCAATCATGAAGTCCACATTTTTGACTGTCTAGTGGAAGCAAATTCAAAATGAGTATGAGTAGAGGCTGAGACGGAGTAGAGGCTGAGATGGAGTTCAGAAGGTTGCGCAGGCAAGACCAGTGGCTAGAATTGAAGTATGATGTTAGTAACAGTTTGAAAATGATTTATTTTGTAGAAGTCCTCACCCTAAGCCAACCAGAGCACCTTCACGATCAGTCTCATCTCTGAATGTGTGCCACTTTGGGGGTAATTCTCGATCTAAACCATAACTGCTGCTTCCCCATGATAGCATAAACACGGGATAGGGCCTGGGAGCATGTCTACTCTTTTGCATCACTGCCCTGGTTGACTATATCTGAGCTTAGCTATGAACTTCTTAAATGTTAATGACCATTACTGGCAGGATTTCTATTACCGTGTGAACTTCAACATTACAGTGAGTATAATTCTTCCTGTGGTTGGACATAATGATTCTCATACTTTATTCCCAGGCAGGTGGGGAAAATTAAAAAGGGAGCATGAAATTCTGAGCCTTAGTTCTTTCTCATTAAAGAAATTTATGATATTGTTTTGGCTGTACTATTCCTGATTTGACCAGCTCCATTAGGACTGTGAATATGTGTCCTAGAGTTTTGAGACAATGGGGTTCTGAGCAGCGAGGCTATGACATCCAAGTCCCAACTCATCTATGGGGAGGCTACTTTATGGCTCCCTGAAGTACGTGAGACAAAAGTGTGACTGCCTGGCTGGCTGCATGTGAGGGAGGGACAGGCTAAGGCATGGACCTCACTTAGCAAGTAGGTCACATGGCCTATCCACGTGTGAAATATTGACTGCCATTATTCTGGGCTCTTGCCATAAGTGCAGTAAGCTTTCCCGACCAGGTGTGGACTTCCAACTCATTAACAGCAAATTTTCAAAATGGCTGTCTTGGAACCATATTATCCATGAAATTGAATCCTGGAGTTTTGTGGGGAAAATAGCACACATTAAATAATGTCCTCAGATTATTTTGATGCAGTTACATGTCACCAACATAAAAATGTTGCTAAAATTTTAAGCAAACCTAATAGATGAGCACTATTTAAACCTACCAAGAAATGTGGCCTCCATACTTTCCTGGGGTCTGGTCTTTTAGGTGACAGACTTGTAAAAGGACTATTTGGCTACAAGATACTTAGCAAGATGAATTGCAGAGTAAACAACTGAGATCCTGCAGAGAGAAGGCGATGGTCAGAAAAGGATGTTTTTCTTATACTTCGTTGAGACTATTCTGGAAAAGTGCCCACGATTCTGCTTCAGAGTGCTGATTCCTGTCATCCGCTGGCTTGCTAGGTGACCCAGAATAACACTGTGGTTGTTGAAAACATTAATCTGTCAGCTTTGTAAACTTTCACAGACAGCTCTTTGCCACTGTTTTTGACTCACCAGTGAGGTCTACACAGCCACACAATGACACTGATTTGTTCCCTTCCATCTCGACATCATGGCTTGTTCTTCCCAGATTTGTTGAACGCATTGTTGTAGGCTGCCCATTATTGCCCTGTCATTTTGCCGCCTTCCCTTCAGACCTGGCTTGCAGCATGGAATTAGCATTGCCAAGAAGGGTGGCCACAGCGTCAACTCATTATTGTATGAAATGGCAGTAAAAAGTGATGTGAGACAGATAATGCGATCACGGGAGGGTGGGGTGGGGGTCACTTGATAATGCACACCCTTGATGAGTGCAGATGAGGGGTGCTGGGGAGCAGCAGCTCCTTTGTGCAGTGGGGATTCAGGGCAGAGAATCTTAGCCCTGTACTCTGACCCTCTCCCAGGCAGCAGAACACGCAAGAGTTAGATTTGACAGTGACGATGACCAGAATTCACTTGAGTATCACTGTGACCCAGAACTGTAAGCAGAGTTACCTTCAGATGCCATGAAGTCATGAAATCTCAGCACTTGAAGAAAAATAGCAATGATCTTCTCTTCTTTCATTTTACATGTAGCAAATTTGATTGTCTTCTTATTGGTCTAATTGGTAGATGAGATGGACAAAAACATGGGGTGGAAGTGGGGGCAAAAATGTGAAGTACAGAAAGCCTCTGTAGGAGATAACTGAGCTCCACCCCAAGAGCCAGTGGGGATGTGAACAGCAGTCAGTAGGCAAGGAGGTGGGCACAGTCAGGGCAGAGCAAGGGGCATTGCAGCTGGAAGGCTCACTAAATGGAAAAGCTCACGCATTTTGTGCAGCCAACAGCAGGCCCAGAAGTGGTGCAGGGAGGCAGGAGAGACTTGTCAGGAAAACTCTCCTCCAAAGACTGCAGGTCCAAAGAATGATTGCTATCTTTAAATCACACCTACAGATTTGCTCAAAATAAAACTAGATGTAAGCCAAATTACAGAAATAGAGGGCACAATAGGGAAATCGGCTGACTCTCTGATATCAGGCTTTGCACATTTTTAAGTCTTTTTACCAGGAACATGACCAGCACCGTGATGTGGGACATGGGAAATGTTTGGAAGGAGAGCAGAGATGTGACCCTGTGCAAACTAAAATATTAGAATATTAGAACTCAGGAGGTTCCACAGATGGCGCAGAGACCAGAGGTGTTTCCAGCTCACTTGTGCTCTGCCTCTTTGATGAGTTTTACATCTTCTTTTAGGAAATGGTCTGATCACCAAATTAAGAAGATGGGTTGAACATTTGTGTAAACCCAGCTTGCTTTTCAAATGACTCCACTAACCTAGAGAATGAATAAGCAAAGAACCACATTTCACCAAGCTTCAGAAATAGAATGACTGCCAGACTGACGAAGAAGGCAGCATTACTTCCAATTCATCTGTCTCACATGATTAAATGTAACTCTTCCTAATTTAAAAGTTAGTATACTGAAAGGTATTAGAGTGTCAAAAATGTGTGTCTGGGAACCAATAAAATGTGGTGGATGGACAAAGTGTTCAATGACAATATATTCACTGTCCTGAACAGTGAGAAAATTGTAGATCATGGGCCATCTCACATAGAAAAGTCTTTTAAAGGTATGTGGGCACAAGAATGTGTGGCAGAGAAATACGGAGATGTGGCAGAGATTGTCTGGAAACCAAGTATAAACTAGATCTCATCATAGCAAAGCGTAGAGTGCATGTACCAGACTTTTTCTCTGGAGATGGTTGAATTATTAGTGTCTTGATTGATAGCTATTAAGGCATGCTACTGATTATAATATTGAATAATAATTGTACTTACTATTGGGCCTCCCTTCACTTCAATCCAGCTTTAGTCCAAAAGATTTTGTAGAAAAGGACCAGTCAGATGCTTATACTCAAAACTGGAGCGTGAACTTGGAAGAATATTTCTTGGGAACTCTGTGTGATGATCCAATAGGCCACACAAACCCAGACTGTGTTCAGCACCCTCACTCTGACACTCACATGCAAAGCAACAGCCAGACAAATGGAGGGGTGATGTGGCATTGATTCAAAAATAAACAGCTAGTCCTGTGAAACAGAAATTAAACACAATGGTATTAATGTCATACAGGGCAGAAACAGATGAATTCATATCCATGAAATAAATACCTGGTGCTATTGAAAAGACATTCTGAAAGTGAAATCTTGCTCTTAGAAATTAACAGCATAAGAAATCACTCATTAGAGGCTAACATGAAATTGAGGAGACTTTCCAGAAAGTAATGCAGAAGATAAAGAGACAGAAGGAAAAAAAAAGATTATAAGATGAAAGTCTCAGGACAGATGTTGATTTTAATATGTAAATAATGAAAGTTAAAGAAAAAAATGACTAAAAAGGGGAAAAAGAAAATCATTAAAAATGAACTTGATAATCAACAGAACTGCCTAGAATTAACTGCATGTTTCTAGATTGAAAGATCTCACAAATGTTCAGCACCGTGTGAAGCATAAATCTTAAGAGAGAGGATGCCCAAGTTCCCAGTGGCAGAGACCTTGAGGAAGCTCAGCACGTGTTCAGAAGGAAGTAAGAACTGGAGAGGAGAAGAGACGAAGCCCTCGCTCAGCCCTTGGGGGAAATGATTTCAGGCTACAAGTCTGCCTTCTAAAACCGGCCAAGTTATTATCAAAGTGTGTGAGTAGAAGAGCAAGCATAAAGACGTGTGAAACGGCAGAAGAGTAAAGCCTGTCTCCCCCTTTGAAGATGACTGTGGAAGGAAGGATGATTAGAAAAGGTCAGGAGCTCTGGAAAGATTTCTTCATTAGTTGAAGTGGCATTATTTCAAGCGTTGGATTGTACTGGGAAAATATTTGCGCACATTAAGAGAGTTTGGCTTTGGCTTTGTGCCAAGTACATAGACGAGGAAGCAAAGAGTGGAATGTACGCTGTGAACTTTGGGAAATAAAGAGATGTATGTTAATGAAATCAAAATGATCTCATTAATTGAAGTCATACTGTGATTTCCAGTTACATTTTTCACCAGACTGTAATAAAACACCATGAACGGTGCAGCTGCTCAACAAGAGGAGCTGATTCCTCATAGCTGTACAGCCTGAGAAGTCCTAGGCCGAGGGGGGAGGGGATTAGGCCTTCCTGCTGGTTCGTAGATGGGGTCTTTGTGCTGCATTCCTGTGCACCATCTCCTGAGGCCTCTTCTGCAAGGCCACTGATCCTCCTCTGAGGGGCCCACGCTCCTGACTGCCTAAGGCCAGCTCCCTAATAACATGATATCCAGGGTATTAAGATTTCATCATATGGCATTCAAGCCATTCCAATTATTGTACTAGTCTGCCTAGAATGAGTTTAGATAGAAGAGGGGAAATGCGCATATTCGTGATGATGGGGGAATGGTAAGCACTTCTCATATTTTAGGAAATTAGCTGATAAGGAATAACTCTACATGAATGGTAATTGGGAGATAGTTGGAATTTTAAAAGTCATCTAAAAGATTCAAAACTGCTGCTGAAGAAGAAGAGGAGGAGGAGGAGGAGGAGGAGTAAGCAAGAAGACAGGGACATTTACTATTTTTTGTATGAATCTGATGAATATTTGAACTATTTCAACTTGTGCATCGACACTGAATTTAAAAACAGTCGCAATTTGTTTCCCTTTGCCATTGAAAATATGGCAGATATTGTGTGTGTGTGTGTCTGTGTGTGTGATATCAGAAACAGTGATTAAAAAAAGAGTATATTTAAGCAACAGGAACAGATAAATATTGCTACATCCCTTCAAGTAATAATTGTGCATTTTTTTCTGGATGCTTTTAGCGTAATAGCTCTTGAGAACAGCATGCTGATGACGACATTTCATGGCGCTCCTGACCTCCTGGAGCTCCTGCATGATGCTAGGACTAGGAGGCTTGTACATGTTTGTGATTGTGAAATAAATTCTTTGGAAAAAGTAGCCAATGAACAACTTGTGTCCTCCATTCAGGACGTCACAACAAATTTTTCCCTAAATACAGAACATTGCTCAGCTATGAAACTGCAGACTGCAGCCCCACCCCTGCTTAAGATTTTCACCATCTAGCAGGCAGGCAAGCTCTAGAATATGTGGTTACAATAAAATAACTGATGTACAAGAGATAGGATGTAAACTACAGTTGGATGTTTGTATGGCAAGGGATATTTTTGTGCATTCTTTTTTCCATATTACTTAATAATTTAAAGTGGCAAATAAATTTCATAAACTTAGTATATACAACATGTTGTTTTCAAATACATATTATGGGATGCCCTAAGCTAATTAGCACAAGCCTTACACGTGTCACTTTTTCCAGTGAGACGAACCTTATCGCCTTTCACGAACAAAATCTAGTTACTAACATCAACACGTCGTCTACTAGGTCCCTTGTACTTATTCATTCTAGCGGAAGCGTTAGAGTCTTGGACCAGCATCTCCCACATGCACTCTCCCTCCTTCTCACGGTAGCCACCATGCTGCCTGCCTGATCTCAGCCCCCTTGGGTTCCCCGCTAAGTGACAGAGTCCTATCACAGGTGTCTGGCTTATTTCACCTGACAGTCTCTATCAGGTTTCTTCTGTCCTTGTGGATGAGTGTTTCCTTCCTGTTAGAGGCTGTCCTATGTACCACACTGCAAGATTTTCCTTCATTTAAATTAACCCAGCGGGGAGACAAGGTGTTTTTCTTTGTTTTGTTTTCTTTTTGAGACCTCAGAGCAGAGAGACCCCACGCCTCCACTGGTATGGTGAAACCTAGCACATCCCAGGCTGTCTTGGTTACTCTTCTCTCATTGCTGGGACAAAATACCCAACACCCAGTGTTAAGCAAGGAAAGGCTTATTTAGCTCACAGTTGTGGAGGTTTCAGTCCATACTCAGGTGGCTCCAAGGCAGAGTGTCTCACGGCAGAGGGCAGCAGTTCATGGCAGTGGAGAACCGTAGCACAGCAAGAGCAAAAAGGGAGGAGCAGAGACAGAAGCTGCAGAGAGCAGGTCTCTCCCTCTTCCTTATATGCGTACAGGGCTGTACTGGAGCCCTCAAGCCCATAACCCCCACATTGGATCGTAACTTAATCATAAACTCTAGATGTCGCCCCGTGACTACATGAGGCTTTGGGGGAACATTTAGACATGAACCATAACACATTGCACCCTCCTTCCTGGCACCCCTCCCCTTGCTCAGCAAACATGAATCGTCTGCCCGAAACTTCTGTTTGCCTAGATGAGTGTGGATTCTGTTTCTCTCTGTGAGGGGAGGATGTTGTCTCAGTTACTTTTTACTTGTTGCTGGCACAGAATACCTAACACCTAAAATGAAAGAAGGGAAAGCTTACTTAGCTCACAGTTAGCGGAGGTTTTAATCCATGCTCCAGTGGCTCCAAGGAAGACGACAGTAGCTCATGGTGGCGGAGAAACGGCAGAGAGCAGAGGAAGGAACAACAGCTGTGGCATCTGTTAAGGCTGTCTCTTTCCCTTCCGTGCTGACTGAGGAGACCAGAGCTCTGCCTAGGAAGTGGCGGTGGCTGTGAAGATCCAAGCTCCTCCCAAGTGGTGCGGCTGCGTCGATGAAGCTCCTCCATGGAAGTGGTGGTGTGAGGCTCAGAGCTCCTCTGAGGAAGCGGGCTGCAGAAGCCTTCGTCAACCACTTTATATACCCTTTTTGTGCTGAGTCACTCTAGGGTGGGCCCTCCACGCCCTAGGGCATGGAATCGCCAAGGGGATCCAGGCGAGCTTCAGACATCTCCAGGTGACACAATGTGTCAACCACCACAGATATCAGAGGAAGTACAGGCACCTCAGCATTGCTGTCCACTGAAACGGTCATGGGGTGTGTGGGGGCCATGCGCTGCTTCATCTGGCGATGCGCCCGGGCCTGGGGAGTTGGGCTGTCACTCCACTGATCCTAGCCATGAGGTCTACGCTGTGGAAACCTGTGTTCCTCCCCCAGGGAGTACCTCACTGCTCCCCTATCCATTTTTAATGTGAAGTTTCTTTTGCATCTTTCCAACTAGTAAAGTCATTGTGCATTTGTTTTAACTTAACTNCTATTTTTATTTTCTCCTTTCCTCAAATCAGCTTGTACTGTCCCAATTGATGCTACAGCATGAGTTTAAATAAAATATTTATTGGCGCAGTTAATGAAACTATGAGTTTTCTAATTTCAGTTTTCATATTAAGTCAGCTAAGTCCCCTCAAGAGACTTTACATGACTTTAAGTGCCTTTAGCCACTTAAAAACATTTAACAAACTCCATTTAATTAAAACAAATAAATTTTTAATTTAAGCTCTTTAGGACAAAGTTATAAAACTATATGATTTTTTTCTTATATATGTATTATGTGACTCAATGGAGTGCTATTTTAAGAGTGAATCTATTTAAATCTGGTTTCTATTAATTTTTAATGAACTTTTTTACCATGATATCCCTGATATTTTTATGCATTTTTATGATCTCTGAAGCAATATAATTCCAACAGACTCCTAACATTGCTTTCCTTAAAAGCACTCATCTTAGTTTTCTCACTGCTAAGACAAAATATCCAAGCCCCCAAGTTAAAGGAGGAAAGATTCGCTTCGGCTCACAGTTTGTAGCAGCGTCTGTCCATTAGTGGCTGGCTCCCAAGCAGGGTGGCACAGAGGAGAAACCACCCATGGCAAGCAGGCAGGAGAGAAAAAGCAGCAAGCAGCAGCAGGCAAAAGCAGCAGCACTGCGCTGTCCTTCCTTCTGTCCCTTTTGTCCCTTGCAGGCTTCGTGCCTTTGTGGTAGTGCCATCAGCTCCAGAACCCTGAATCCCAGCATCACACACCCCATGTCCAGCCAGCCCCAAGAAGCCCCATGTGCAGGTGCATGAGGCTTTAGGGGGACATCCAGCGGCAACCCGTAGCAGCACCTTTCACGACTGGGTGGCCTAGTTCAGCCCTGCTTAGGCTCTCCACAGCCCTGTGCTTCTCCATCGCCTCTGGGTCTCACATTTTATAGCTGGATGCACAATGCACCTCTCCACTGTCCAGAGGATCTTGCCAGTGATCTTTCTCCCAGGTTCATTTCTCTACTTATGTTCCTTCCTCTAAATCTAGACAATCTTTGAACATCTCTCTGTCATCTTTCCACATAGGGTCACCTCCACTGAATTAGTGTCAGTGTCAAACATTTATGTAGTTCCAGTCTTATACATTTAACCGAGTATTTCTACATTCATTGCCCAGTTGATTTCTCGTGTATCTATCTGACCTTAGTAGCATATTGTCCTGAATGCTCTTGTCTTAAATGTTCTTGAGGCTCTAATTTTTTTTTTTTTTTAGAAACTCAGGGGTTTATTCAGTTTTCATCCAAGAAATGTTTTCCTTCATCTGCCAATTTAATTCATTACTAAAGAATATCATCTTTCCATCCGTACCCAAGTTAAGTGTCACCAGAAACAGAAGACCTTAGCCACTGTCAGGAATATGTTCTGACCCCTCTCGATGTGTTTAGGCCACAAGATTGGTCCATACCAAGGATAACATTCAACCTGTAGTTGAAAAATCAGCCAGTTGTCATAAGCTTGAGAGTTACCCCTCTAGCTTTTCTTGTGAAAATTGCAAGCTCAATGATCAATTCCAAGCATAATGCTATGCCAGGGCAGGGTAGTGGTATCCTGTGAATTCCCAGCTCCAGAGCTGTGGTAAGGCAGAAATAGCCCTACTTATGAATACCAGAACATTTGCTTGGAAGAAGATAAGAATTTACTGCCTTGAGACACTTTTCCTCACTCTGCTGCGGGAACAGATCCCAGATCCCAGACAGACTGACTGGTGGGACCTCTCTGAGATAAAGGTGACAAGAGTTCACAGGCTCCTGAATCAGAAAGGCAAACTTCAAGGAACCTTCTTCCCATATTTAGCAGGAAGCAAAGCCTTCCACTACATAAGAAAACTACCAGAGACCTGCAAAGGAACTGCGGGAAAGGCTGAGACGAGATGGCTTCCGGCAGTCACGCGGCATCAGGAGTATAAGCCAGCACCCACGTGGGTCGTGTTGGGAAGTCCCCAGTTCATGCACTGCTGAGACAGGCTCACTCAGAAAGCTCTTGTCTAAGTACAGCAGGATAATTAGCCTGAGATTCCATGTTGATAATAAATCTTGAGGAGCTGGGGAGATGGCTCAGTGGAATAAGCGCTTCCCTGGCAAGCGCAAGGGCCTGAGCTCAATC